>CABHPH010044594.1:0-13812 GCA_902168325.1 Peromyscus nudipes | reverse complement strand
AGATAGATAGATAGATAGATAGATAGATAGATAGATAGATAGATAGAATATAAAGTTGGATGTGTAGGGATGTGGAGAGGAGCTGGAAGAGGGGAAAATGATAAAATAGATCTATCAAAAATAGAAGAATACATAAGCTGTACCTGGTGTGTTACTCTTTACTGAAGACTAAAACAATCTTTCATGGAGAGTTGAGGGAAGCGGGGTCTGTAGAGATTCAAGGAAGCAACGATACTTGGAAGACTTAGGAAACTAATGAAGCTTGCAGAGCTCAGGCAGGATTTGCAAGCCTCTTTGCAAGGCCGTGAAAGCAGTAGACAATCTCTGTGGGGAGGAAGACTCCCAGGTCAGAAAAGCTACCTGTAATTATGTAGGATTTCCAGGAGCACAGTGTTTATGAGTTGTGAGCAATGCTTGGTGTACTTTTCTGTGACTGAGTGCCTTTAAGTAACTCATGCTTCAGTAAGTCACCAATAAGTTCACTGGTTCACTCAGCTGGACTTGAACAGGATTGTTGCTTTCTCCTGTCATTGATGTCCTAGCCGAAGCAAATAGATATTCCTTTGCATCTCCCCAGGAAAATTCAGGCAACACACTGTATGCACTTTCTATTGTGTTAGAAAATCAATCACAAAGAATTAATTGGACAATAAAGAGAATATTTATATATTATATTTATATAGAATGGTCCCAGCTTGCCTTAGTCTTCTAAAAAACACTTGAAGAGAGAGATCCAATGTGGCCTTGAATCATAGATGGTCCTTATTAGTACCTTCCTGGCTTCTAGATTGTAGCCTAGATAATACAGCATTAAATTTTCCTCCTACCCCAGAAACCTAGAAGAGCAAGAAACTCCCTTTATTTCTGGGATATCTGGAATCTCTCCCTCTCCAGGGCTCCATCATAGAGATGTCTATGGCCAGCGACTTATCAAAAGGGAAATTCATCTGAACTTCCTTTCTATGAACCTGCCTGTGAACCTATACATCTTTTCTATAGAAAGAGTTCTTTGTAGTATTAATGTCTGAACACAGGATGTACCTGCCCTTTTGAAGAAGAGCAAAGGGACAAATTGGACTTTAGCATTAGAGTTAGAATCAGGAAAGTATCCACTGCCAGGGCAGGAAAGATCACTGTGAGGGCTTTGGCCATACAGTGAAGAGCAGAGCCACGCTCAGTCATAAACAGAGTGACATCAACTCCTTATACTCTACTAAGGTGTTCACCTGAATGATGTTGTCACAATTATGTTTACCCAATATCTCAGAAAAAATCTTATGTAAATTAGTCATAGAATGTGTCAGGGGGGTTTAGTTGAAAGTTACATTGCTCATTCAACAAGAGATATTTATCATAAACACTCGGTGTGCCTGCCCCAGAACGAGATATTAAGGTAGGAAAACACTATGCCAGCTATCATGGTCTTCAAGCACCTCCAAGTTTAGATATTTATAGTTTTAATTAGCTCTTATTTGTGTGAAACTGTTTAAGTCTATCTCTGAAGAAAGTAGGTGAGAAGACAAAAATCAGATGAATTACTTACTATTACATTTCCACAGGAGCCTATTTGGAATGAGACTCTGACAATTTACTCTGAGCTCTGTTTTTTTTTTTGTGCTACATTTTGTTTATTCTAAGAGAAACCGAAGAAGAATAATCAGACATGAAGATGCCTCAGGGAAACACAGGAAAGGACAATGGTAAATTTTCCTTAAGGGATCGATTTGCAAAGCTGGTTTATATCATTTCTGCTGAACACGTGTTGGGGGAACATTATTCAGACAAAACCAAACCATCACCAAGAGAGCAATCTGACAAAATGAGTCAATTCTCAGATATCTACAAATTGTTTTCATCTTGAATTTCCACTCAGACCAATCTAGGATAACTGGGTATTGTTAGCATGACCACACAATTTACAAAAGGGATGAAGCAAATTTTGGGAAGGAAAGTACATCTAATGCAAGAGTTGTACTGAAAAGCCTGTATTTCTTAAGCAAGCTGCCCTTCCAAGTGGGTTTTGGTTAACTGATTTTGTTCATTTGACTCTGACTCATTCCCCGTTATTTCTGCTGTAGCCATATGGGAGTAGAATTTTATCATGGAAACTTGTTTTCATAAATTATTAACATCATTTTTTGTAAACTTCACTATGATTTTAACTAATGGTTGGGATTAAATTTTGGCTCAGATGTGGGCTACCTAGGGAAATTTCTGTTTGTCTGAGAAATTTTTTTCTCTTTCATTTTCTTCCCTGATGAGTTGGTAATTATGGTATTGGTCTGTATAAGCATTTAAAAATGAAACAATCCATGTTTTCTGAAACAAAGCCTATTATCTAATAATGTCTGAGCATGTTTTAGGAATTAGTATTACCATCAACCTCATAATCCATATTCTGCCTCATATCTACATGGATTTTTATGACTCATTCCTTGTATTACACCAAATAAAGCGCCTTTCCCCTTAGACTTATAATAAAGTCCACTTTGGCTAGAACCTATTGACTACAACCTAGAATCCAATTAGTTATACATGGATATACATCACTTTCTTAGTCTACTTCAAATTGATCTTCATCAAGTGTGCCTCAGGTAGTCTATTTTCTTATGCTCACACCATGATATCTAAATTTCCGTCTTTATCTTTTTTTCCTTTTCCTTCTTTCTTTTTTGGAGGCAGGGTTTCTCTGTGTAGCCCAGGCTGTTCTGAAACTCATTCTATAGAAGAGGCTGGCCTTGAACTCAGAGTTCTGCCTCCAGTGTGCTGAGGTTAATGGCATGCACCACCACTACCTGGCTCCTTTTTTCCTTTTTAAGTATGAATAGCATTCATCATTAAAGCTTGATTCTGGATAAATACCTTGTATGAAGCAATGATTCCTGTATGTATACAATGAGCAGGAGTTTTATATATAAATAAAACCTCCGTTGCCCTCCCACTCATTTTCAATGTAGCATGTGTTGAGGGTGCCTAATATTTGCTTTGATGGTCACTGATCACTGAGTGTTTTGAATATTCTAAGAAATGAAAGCCCATATTTATCAGTTTGTACTCCAGAACTTGGCAGAGAATCAGGCTTGAATTTTTAATCAACATATTATTCTTTTTATACAATGATCCATGTATTGTATACATTAAACTTAATCTTAGGAAAGTGACAAGTGAATTCTTCAGACAGCACTGCAGACATGTGTGAGAATAAAGAGCAAGGGCACTAAATCATTCAGGCATTGATAATGAAAGTCCTGGGAAAGATGTTTTATTAAAGAGATAGTAATCTTTATGAATCCCATTTAGGAATTATTGCTGCAACTTTATTTGGAAGCAGGCAGATGCTGATAATCTAACATGATTGGGATCCTTTGGATATCTGCAATTGTTATAAATGTTGAAAGTGTGTGTGTGTGTGTGTGTGTGTGTGTGTGTGTGTGTAGTTACAGAGAGACAGAGAGGCAGAAGCAGAGTTGCAAAGAGAAACGGAGACATAACAGCATCTAAATGGCCCTTTCCTGTTACATGTGAATATCTACACGTATGAAATAAAACACAAAAAATTTAATAATGACTATTGGAAGGATATTTTCTAATAAAGTCTACATTCTAAAAGAAGTTTGATTAAAATAATTCTTAAAGAATTTATGTTGTCCTTGGTGCATGAACTGGCTTTTTGGAGCCTGTGGCCTATGCTGGGACTCTTTGCTCAGCCTTGGTGTAGGAAAGAGGAGACTGGACCTGCCTCGGCTGAGTCTACCTAGTTGGGCTGACTCCCCAAGGGAGACCTTGCCTTGGAGGAGGTGGGATTGGGGGGTGGATTGGGGGAGAGGGTTGGGGGGTGGGAGGAGGGGGGATGGGGGGGAGAATCCGTGGCGATATGTGAAATTAAGTTAATTATAAAATAAAAATATTAAATAAATAAAAAAGAATTTATTTTGAAACACATTTTAAAGGAAACAATAAATACTAGAAAATTATGTCTTAATTTTTCATCTATTCAAAAGACTTAAAGATAGCCTGCACCTCCTGTATGCTCCTGAGGTCCAGCATTTCCCAATTTCAGTCTCCTGTTTGTTAAATTGCTTACTAAGAGAGCTCATAAATGCCAACACTATTTGTAAAATGTACTGCCTATGGCACAATTACTAAGGCTATTTATACTAAATCTCAAATTATCCCTATTGGATTTATTCTGTAGTGTTTATTGAAAGGGAAAATAATTAATTATAATGAGGATAGATTTTGCAATATCTGAAGTCTCACTTATGAACAAAGGAAGAATGAAGGAAAAATAGTACATTTTAATGAATCACATGTTTGTTCTATATCAACAACAGGGATTAGTAATTAGGGAGAAACATCCATATTTTTATAGAATTACTTAAAAATTTCAGATCAGTCTGAAATTTAATGGATTTTAATGTTAATCATTCAGATGTTTAGCTAACTATTATCTTCACTGATGACATGTAGAACCTCATTTGGCCTCAGATAACTCTGATTTCTTTTATAATGATGCAAATTTAAGAAATATAGATCTCTATCCCTTAATGTTTTCCTATTAATTTACTATGCAGATGTAATTAAAATTCTACTTTTATCTTCATTCAAGACTTCAGAAATTACTCATTGTTACTGTGACTAGGTCATGCTTTTTCAAAATTCACTAACAATCTTGACTATTAGTTTCCCATATCATTTTTCTTTCAGGTTGCAAATTCTTGGCAAGGATTATTATTTTGTGCTTGGTCATTTAATAATTCCAAACTCTTAAAATGTACAATGAGAAGAGTATACTAATAATATAGTGTATTTAGCTAATGTAACTGAAATTGATCAGTTCAATTTAAATTATGAACCAATGAATGCCTCCCATAAATTTGTGTATGTTGTGCATTTTTTTCATTGAATTCGAGGAAGTCTTTAATTTCTTTATTTCTGCCTTGACCCAGTAGTTATTCAGTAGGGAGTTGTTTGTTCCCATGAGTCTGTAGACTTCCTGTTGTTTCTGTTTTTGGTGAGGTCCACTTTAATCAGTGGTGCTCTGATAGATACAGTGGGTTATTTCAATTTTCTCGTGTCTGTTGAGACTTGCTTTGTGACCAAGTATGTGGTCAGTTTTGGAGAATGTTCCGTGAAGTGCTGAGATGAAGGTATATTTTTTTTTGTTTTGGGGTGAAATGTTCTGTAGATATCTCTTAGGTCCATTTGGTATGTAATGTCTGTTAGCTTCAATTATTTCTCTGTTTAGTCTTTGTCTGGATGACCTGTCCATTAGTGAGAGTGGGGTATTGAAGTCTCCCACTATTAATGTGTGAGGTTCAATGTGTGATTTAAGCTTTAGTAATGTTTCTTTTACAAATATAGGCACCCTTCTGTTTGGGTCATAGATGCTAAGAACAGAAAAATGGATAAAGAAAACATGGTACATTTACACAATGGACTGTTACTTAGCTGTTAAAAACAATGACATCATGAAATTTGCACCCAAATGGATGGAACTTGAAAAAAAATCATCCTGAGCAAGATAACTCAGACCTAGAAACACAAATACGATATGTATTCACTTATAAGTGGATATTAGCTGTGAGGTAAAAGATAATCATGCTACAGTTCACAGACCCAGAGAGACTAGGTAACAAGGAAGACTTAAGCAGGACACAAGGATCTTCCTGGAAAGGGGAAATAGAAAATATTTCGCCAGTGGACTGGGTATGGGTGGGGTTGGGAACAGGAAGGATCAAGTGGGGGGAAGGGCTGAATACTTGGGAGTAAGGACTGGTGGGAGCAGATGTAGAGTCTCATAGACAAACATTAGGTGGAGCTAGGGCAGTTCTGTGCAGGTGGCGGCGGGGGGAGGATCAGAGGAACCAGAGGGTTCAGGGGCACCACAAGAACAGGGCCCATAGAATCTACTGACTAGTATAGTGATATTTTATTTGTACTGAAATGTGATCTGTATGTTAATAAATAAAATTGCCTGGGGGTCAGAGCTATTAGCAAGCCATAGTGAAAGCTGGGTGGTGGTGGTGCACGCCCTTAATCCCAGAACTTGGTAGGCAAAGCTAGGTAGATCTCTGTGTGTTCAAGGATACAGACAGCATTGGAGACACACGCCTTTAATCTCAATACTAACCATAGAAGACCTGGAGGTCTGTACAGATAGGCAGTGACTAGGAGGTCATGTGGTTGGGTTTACAACCAATGAGAAGGCAGAACAGAAATGCTATTAAAAAAAAGACAGACACAGGAAGTAGGTCTCTTTCCGAGAGGTACAGCAACAGCCACAGGAAGGGTAAGGTTTTTAGCTCTTAGCTATTGCTCTGATCTCTTGGCTTTCATCTTTGCATTGGCTTTGTGTTTCTTATTTAATAAGATGGTTGGTTACATCTACAGACCAGAACTCAGGAGCTCACAAAGTTCAGGGAGCCTGCACGGGTCTGTGCTAGGTTATCTAAATATATGCTATAGCTGAGTAGCTTGGTGTTCTTTTGGGATTCCTAATAGTGGCACTGGGGGAGGAAGGGTTGTCGCTGACGGTTTTGCCTACTTTTTTAAAAAATATATAATTAATTTAATTTTACATATCAGCCATGGATTCCCCTGTCCTCCGTCCTCCCATCCCCCAGCCTTCGCCCCCAATCTACCCCCCATTCCCACCTCCTCAAGGCAAGGTCTCCCCTGGGGATTTGCCTACTTATGGGCCCTTTTCTTTCTACTAGGTTGCCTTGTCTAACCTTGATGTGACAATATGTGCCTTGTCTTATAGTAGGTATTAGACTGCTTTGTGTTGATGTCCCTGGAACGCCTGTTCTTTTCTGAGGGGAGACTGAGGCAGGATCTGGGGGAGAGGGCAGGTGGGAGGGAGAGACTTGGGGGATGGGAGGGAGGGGAAACTGTAATCAGGATGTAATATATGAGAGAATAATAATTTAAAAAAACATGCTTATATAAACTGCCTTCCCAGGTAAGAATTTGTTCTGTGTAGGTATTTGTAGAAACATACAAAAATACATGATCGGTGACATCAAACATCTGGAAACAGTTTTTTCCAACATCAGAACCAGAAAGATTCAAGAGAGTCTCATGAAACAGATCATAATGATAATAACAGATAGTAAAACCTTATGTAGTTACTTAGAGGAGAAAGGGGGCCTTATATGTGATAATTAAAGAATAATATAATATGTTGGTTTATAAAGTTAAGAGAGGTATAGAAGTTGATTTATCTTCTGCTCTAATATGTATAAAGACAACATATATACTAGCAATAATCTAAGTAATATATGTGAATATATACTGATGCTTATGTACAAACACATTTATAAATACCTGTATACCTGAACTTCACAGAATATGTCTGAATCAGTGAAAAGTGATTAATAACGACTTTCTCCATTTTAATAAAGCTATGGAAATGATTTTAGAGGTTGGGAAATAGAGGCCTTAGCTTAGAGGTAGGCTGGATTTATTCTCTATGGTAACTTTTATATTTTTAGAATATTATGCAATAAATTTTCTTAAAATAATTGACTAGTATGAGGATAGTTTAATTTACTACTTTTGTAATTTTGTTTAGTTATAAGAGAAGGCTGATAGACCTGAAATAAATATCCGTACTTCAAAATTTTAAAAGACAAGAACTAACCTCAAGATTTATCCATGTCAATGGTAGGGAATAAAGGCAAATGCATTAAGGTTTGGAATTTATTGTATTCACTGTTCACAGGAAAGATTATGGCTGGCACTTTTTGACATTTTCATAAGAGGGCTGGAAAACCATACAATTTTATAAATTTTGAATGACATTTTAAAGTATATCCTTCTGTGTAGTTCTGTGGCTTTGTTGTCTTACTGTTGATTTTGATTGACAATAATTAAATGTGGAGATGTAAAGGATGGTGACTTTTCTTTGAATAGTTATAGGAATTGTCAATTCTCTTCTAAGAATAACTGAGTAGAACATCAAGATCACAAACTCTTTTCTTCCAATTTCTCTGAGGAAAAGGAGAGGTCTGCATGCTACAAAGGCAATTTATTTCCAAGTAAAAATAACAAATATGTGAGTATAAATTAAAGGGCACTCTGACCAAAACACTGCTCATCTCTGATGCTTAGCTTACAGAAGACAATTTCTCATTTTAACCAAATTATTTATATAATCCCATTCAACATTCAAAACTATCTTAGCAGTTAAGAATGTATTACCTTAATGTTAAAATGTATTCATGTTGTATGAAAAGCAGGTATTTTCATTAGTTTATGAATAAAAAAATATAAAGTACTCAAAATTCAGCTCTGGCATTGAATGAACTAACCAGTTTCTTTAAGAACTATGACTATACATATTAAGTTAATGATCCTTAAAATTCTTGAGCATAAACCTAGATACATTTGATAATTTGGGGGAGACTTTATGATGTGATCATGTGGAGAATTTTATCGATACATTACATATTTTCATCCAAGTCTATAATAATCTTTATCATTTTCCTTGCTGACACAGCACATTTTAGAGTTATCTCTAGAGCTTTCCCTACTTTATTATTATTTCAAGACATCATTAACTTCCTTCATTTATTTTATAAAGAAATTTCAAAAGATCACAGTTTTGCACGTTCTCAATAACCTATCATTTTTTAATTTTAAAAGGAATTACACAGGCTATAATTTTATTCTTTTGCCATGACTTTATATTTTTGTATTTAAAATTTTCTGGTTTCTCATTTTCCTTTTTTATTTTTGTGATAAGGAGTTAATACTCCATTGCACTAACTTTTCATTTGTTCTGATGTCTTTTTCAATGTCTTCAATCAGTCCTTCCATATTACTAATAGGAAAAAAGATTTCTAGCATTTATATGCTCAGAAATCAAATTTGCTATGTAGTATTCTGAAAACATTTTGGATTAATGTGTATAATGTGGTGACTTTCTGTCAAGTTCAGAGCAGAACTTATGTATTTTTGTGAATCATTTTATTTGGAGATTGGGTGAAGCCCACATGTCCATCCATCTCTGTTATCATCCCCCACTTGTAATGGATGGTAAAAATCCACAATATCTTCTCAAAAAAGAGGAGTGTTATAATAAGTATAACCATATTGAATTAGTGCAGATTATTAAATAATGTGTTCACATGCTGTTGTATATAGGTCACAAAAAACAAATCACTTTTTTTTGTGGAGGGGTTCGAGACAGAGTTTCTCCCTGTAGTTTGGTTCTTGTCCTGGATTTCACTCTGTAGACCAGGCTAGGCTGGCCTCGAACTCACAGAGATCCGCCTGGCTCTGCCTCCCAAGTGCTGGGATTAAAGGCATGCACCAATGCTGTTCAGCAACAAGTCACTTTTATATGTTGAAACATTTCAGTTTTCAACCTTTGAGTCATTTGTTAAAGAACTGCACACATCGTGCTCTACCTGTGTAGGTACGACGTGTAAAACTGACAGCGTTTGGCAGGACTAAGAGAAAGAGTAACCTGCAGTAAATCCAGGTTGCAGGGTAAGTAGCTGTGCATTGTGGGATTTTTCCTGTCTGAGAGGTGTCTTTTGGGAGACATGCTGGCTGGTAAGTCCCAGTAGGATAAGAAAAGGTAGCAAGGATCTACACTGCTATAGAAAATTATGCATCTTTTGGAAAATTTCTCTTTTTTGGTTACTCAACATTGATAGAGATGGGCAGTTTTACCATGGGGCTACAGATGGCCAGCTTGACAGCTTTGCTTAGCTAGGTATCTTTGACTAAGATGACCAGGCCCTTCAGGAATTCACTGTGATATTTGGGTTAAAACATCTTTGTCATAATAAGCAATATCAGAAAATACAAATTAAGCTTGCATTTTAGAAAAATTACTGAGCTATCCCCTCTGCAACCATATCCTAACCATTTAATCAGTTACTACACCACTAAACCTACTACCATGCAATTCACTTTTGCACTTGGATTTACCTCTCACTCTGTTTTTATTTATGGCCATGAGGAGATTTGTGCAAAAGGAGGCGTAAATGTATCAGTGTCACATTGGTTAGGTTAAAAAAAAATGTTTACCTAATTATTTCTTTCCAACTCAAAAGGTTGGAAAAGAGAAAGGGCTTCAAAGAGGCAAGGGTGGGGAAGATAACTCAGATAGGCATGCTGTGTTGAGTACACATGCTCATGCATTTGTGGGAAAAGAAAAATGCCCTAAGCTTAGAAATACCCTCATACACAGAGATTTATGAAAAAGTAAATACTCACCCAGATGGCCATGAGCAGCAAAGGACACAGGTGGGCACAAAATGTGGAATTTCTCTGGCATACTGCCACCAGACCCTCTATTCTGGGATGGAATACGTAGAAGGCTGTGCCCCTAATAGGCAGAATACCAGGCATAAGACTCAAGGGGATGAAGCATTGCTGGTCTTGCTTATACAACTGCTTAGTTTTTGTCCTTGTGTGTTTATTATCACCCCAGTTTATGATTCCTGGAAAATCTGTGCTGTCTGTTTTCTCAAATTAAAGCCCTGGCTTAAATTTAAAAATCTTGCTTCCCAAAGCTTGACAGTTTACCAAAGGACTCACCAAGAATCCTATTGCATAGAAGCTATCGTTGTCATCTGGGCACTTAGAATCCTTGGACTAAGGACCAAGCATGAACAATGCATCACTGTTCTGACAGAAGGTTCATTGTGATAATCAGGAGCAGATAAAGCTCCTGCTACTTTATAAGAGAATGAAGATTATTTGACTCTCAGATATTTATCTGCAAGGCTCTTGGAATCTATTACTTTATTTTAACAATAAATGGTCATATACAGCAGCAACCACCTAGGAAGAACACTATTATCACAGCCTTAAGACTAAGACATATGCTTATCCAGAATGAAGGGAAACTGTAGATATAGCAGGAGGGAGAAAATGAATGTTAACTTCAGCCCTAAGGTCAGCTACAGCAATGTGGGCTTTATTCATTCTAGTATTCATCTAGTATGCCTGACCCAATTAAGAGCACTTCATTGCCCCAGCTCTGGCTGCTACCAGTCAGAGCATGGACAAAGGAAGAGAGATCTGAGAAACTCAAGGAATCGATTGGCAGTGATACTGTTGTGTAGTACTGTTTTGTTTGTTTGGTTTTGTTTTTTGAGCTAAGGTATTTATTCTCTTTCTTTCTGGAAATGCTATCAAATGAAAAATATTAGCTTTTGTTTCTTATGCAAATGACTTTAAAAAATCTTTTTATTCACTTTACATTCCAACTACAGATCCCCCTCTCATCCCTCCTCCTCCTCCCCCTTCCCCTCCCTGACCCACCCTTGTTCATATCTGCAGACATCAAAATGGAGAGCTCTTCTGGATCTGGAGGCTGGGTTGCGTGATTGTGACCCCACTCATGGCTGCCTGTTGTATCAATGATGGCACAATTTTTTTAAATACTTTTATTTTATAATTAATTTAATTTCACATATCAGCCACGGATTCCCCCATCCTCCCTCCTCCCATCCCCAGGCCTCCCCCCCAAACCACCCCCCATTTCCACCTCCTCCAAGGGGGGGAGATACCATGATGAATGAAGACCCCAGGGGAATAGGAAGAAGCAGCGTGCTAGAGAAGTCCCCAGAAATCCACAAAGATACCTCCACTGTAGACTACTGGCAATGGTCGAAAGAGTACCTGAGCTGATCTGCTCTGGTGATCAGATGGCTGAATACCCTGGCTGTCATGATAGAACTCTCATCCAGTGACTGATGGAAGTGGATGCAGATGATGGCATAGTTTAAAAACCTCTTCAAATTGGGTAACAGAATAAGGGAGATACAAGATCTCTCTTTTATTTTGTGTTTTATTATTTTATTAACAAATGAATGTGAAACTACAATTATCTCAAAATAAATAGTTTAATTAGAAAATTTTTCTCTGCTGATTCTCCATGGGAGGCCTTACCTTGTTGGAGGAGAGAATGGGGAGTGGGTTGCAGGGGAAGGCTGGGGGAACAGGAAGTGGGAAGAGAGGGAGAATCTGTGGATGGTATGTAAAATGAATAAAAAATTCTTAATTTTTTAAAAAAGAAATTTTTTCTCATGCCTCACTCCTACAAATTTCTCTCAGGAAATATTTTCCCTGTTGGAATTACTAGAGTCAGTCACTTCTGAATTCTGACTGAAGGATTTAGAGCCTTTCTTTTTTTTATTTTATAATTTAATTTAATTTTACATATCAGCCACGGATTCCCCTGTCCTCCTTCCTCCTGCCACCCCCCCACTGCCCTCCCCCCAGCCCACCCCCCCATTCCCATCTCCTCCAGAGCAAGGATTCCCCTGGGGATTCAGCTCAGCCTGGTAGATTCAGTTAGGCAGGTCCAGTCCCCTCCTCCCTTCACCCAGGCTGAGCAAAGTGTCCCTGCATAGGCCCCAGGTTCCAAACAGCCTTTCAAAATGCTTTCATTATCAGCCTGTTTGCCCCTGAGGAGATAAAATGGGACTTATTCTTTAAGAATTATATTTAGATAATCAACCACTGCTTTGCCATACTGCCAAAGCCTCTATACATACTTAAGAGGACTGAAGTATATTATATAATGGACAGAAGTTAAAAAGGTGTGTGTTCAGCCATCTTTGATTTCTACTCATATTCATATTCTATATAATTGTGAGGATGAGATCTTCTTTAAAAGCATGGGCTACTTTTGAGAGTGCTGCTAAATAAAAACATTCTGTACAATCTTCCTAATCTCAGCTGTAGACAAATTTGGAAAATAGGAAAGATAATACTAAACTAAACTGAAACTTGATGCACAGACCAATGATTCATTTACTCACAACCAAATCAGCTTAGCTGGAAAATACATGTGATAGACACTCCCTGCAGACCCAGCCAATAAGAGTCAACCAAACTTTGGTGTCTGGGTTTTGGGCACATGGAGCCTTGCATTCCAGCAGGAAATGAATAGGGTCCCGCAGTGCATCTTCAGGGACAGTCTATGCATCCTGTAGTTCATTGCTCATAGGAGAGCCTGTCAGTTCTGACTCAGGTGCTGGAGTATCAGAATCTGGTAGTTAACTTTCCCCCATATTTTCACAAGTCAACTTCTTCTGAAGAAACAGTATTTGCTCCCAGACATTTAATGGTTATTTCAGGGTCACTCAAAAAAGTTTATTGTCTGCATTTAAAATCTGTCTAAGCCACTTCAACTATGAGAGCTAAGAATGGACACTTGACTGGAGGATGCTTTACCATCTCTCTTCTAGTCACATTGTTAATTAGGAAAAGTGAATGGGTTTACAGAAGTGTGTTTCTAGAAATGTCCCCTTCGAAAAAGGACATGAGCCCAGAGCATTGGTTTATTTTATTTTATTTTATGATTAGTATTTAAAACATTGTATTTCTGTAGAAACCATAGAAAGTTTAAGATGAGAAATATTATAACTGGACAAAATACATATCACATAAAATAAAACAATATTATCAAACAAAAATACTTTACTATTGTAAAATTGTAATAGAATTACATTATGGCCTTTATTTCAAATCAGAAAATATTTTTGAGATCATATTGTTGCCTTGGTCCAAGGACCTAGAAATAAGCATTTAATGTTTTGCTACTAGATGAATGCTAATGCTAATTAATTTACATTATTTTGTATAGTTAAAATGAACCCAATTCCCAGCCTCTCATTTTTTAAAATTATATCCTACCTAGTAGTATATTATTTAAAAGAACAAAATGAAACTCCTTAGAATCTACAGTTAGTATTTGATATTTCTAAGAGATTCCAAATGAAGATTTGAAAGTTTTTGGAATTAGGGTATGGTTGGCACTCTTTAGTTTTTTTTTTTTTT
>CABHPH010044587.1:0-23561 GCA_902168325.1 Peromyscus nudipes | reverse complement strand
GGAAGGAAGGAAGGAAGGAAGGAAGGAAGGAAGGAAGGAAGGAAGGAAGGAAGGAAGGAAGGAAAGGAAGGAAGGAAGGAAGGAAGGAAGGAAGGAAGGAAGGAAGGAAGGAAGAAAAGAGTGACTTGAAGGGTTTAGAAAAGCAATGAGGAATAGGAGACAAATTTAACTTAAAATAATATTTTTCTTACCTTCATAAAGAGAGCAATAAATGTCAGAGTATTTATTTGGTTTTCAACCACCTAGTTAGAGAAATTAGAAGTTACTTTCAGTCTTGAGGCTTTTAAGTATTTATTTAACACAATATCATTATTTATTCATTTAATAAATATTTACCAAATGTCAGGAATTGTTCCAGGAGGCAGGGATACCATGGAGAATAAGATGTAGCCTGTGGCATCAAGAGATCTAGCAGCTTAGTAGGGGAGACAGAAAATGAAAGACCTAATTACCAGTGATTCCAGAAGCATTAAGGTTTAGCAGGGAAAGAAAGACCACAGTGGAGGTGCATTGTAGAAATGGTGTTTACGGCCAGACTTGAAGGATCAAAGGAACTCACATGGGTGAGGTGGAGACAAAGGCTGCTTGCTGCTCAGCAGAGAGCGGCTCCTGCAGAGAAGGCAGGCCCTAGGAACTTAAGCTGACAGCTGCTTCCAGGCTAATAGTGTAAGAGGTCAGATAGTGTAAGACATGGTCTCTGAACTGATGCACCCCCATCTACAGGACCTTCAAGGTTGGACAGAACCTTAGGCATCTCCAGACTCCCAGTTTTTACAGTTAAGGCAGTTGAGTCCCAGAGGCAAAATCACACATTCTCTGTGTGTTGATACTGGTAATTCTTACTGTCTTGAGCAACTGCTCCAGCGTGTTATTGCTTTGTTAGCCTCATTCTGATGGTTAGATCGGTGCCTGAGAACCTCAGCTGCAACTCATGATTATCCTGGTTAGAATCAAGAGTATGCAACTTGCAGCTGTTGCAGCCTCTAGCTAGGTAATTCAATAGACTATGGCTTAATGTAGTTGTGTCGTGTCCTGTTTCTCTTATCCCATCAGAGTTGCTCTGTGTTCATGTTTTTATGACCTCTTAAGTAGTTTGACATGTAATGTTCTGTTTTCTTCAACCCTTGTATGAGCATGAGTGTGCCTATGCAAGGGTCCACACAGAGCTACTTTGAGTCTTCTGTAGTGAGAAGTCTAAACCAACTGTTTAACCCTTGAACCACCCCTCTGCTCTGTGTATATTTACTTGTTCTTTTTAGTAATAGTTCTCACTATTTTCTCACTATTTTCCATACAAGGCTTTTAATTTTTATCTATCTTTTTCATAGTATTTTGTGATTCTATAGTATATAATATATCTTAGTATATCTGTGCTGTCATGGCATTGTGCAATGCCAAGAAGATCTCTGTCTCTCTCTCTGTCTCTCTCTGTCTCTCTGTCTCTCTGTCTCTGTCTCTCTCTCTCTCACACACACACACACACACTTCATTCAACTAGCCATTTGATTTGTAAATTGTACTCATAATTTTATAACCTAGTGTTGGAAATTGAGAGAAGTGTCACTTCACTTCAGCTCAGCTTTGTTCCTTGCTCAGATGGCAAAAAAAGTCTGAGTTGAGTGCTTGATAGGTGGAAGTATAAATTAGTCTACATATTTGGGACCATGTGTTGTCAACATCAGTTGAAACCTCTGAAAACCTTTTGAACTAGTAATTTGACTTCTACAGGTTTTATCTTGGAAAAATAGAGAAAATGAAGCATTTATGAATGTTTGATACAACATTGTATATTTTCCTTAGTACTTTATTAAAAACAATAATGTCTTCAAATACATACTGGAAAACCTCAAAAATGAAAAGTTAAAGTATATTTGTCATAGAAATTAAAACATGAAGACATGGTTCCATTTTTAGTGTAGGCATGTGCTGGAAGACTATACACCAACATGTTGTCTCTGGATTGAAGGACTTGTGTTTCCTACTTTGTACCCTTGTCAGTGATGACTATTTTTTTTCTATGTTAGAGGAATATAGACAAACTGGTTAGGCCAAAAGGAGGACCATTTGGGCCTTTATAACCAGGTTGAGGAAAGGGCATGGATGGCACCGGCCCCTCCGATGCTTATTCAGGATTCTTTTCCACATACAATCAGTGATTCAAATTTCATTTTCGCAGAACAACTTTCTCATTGAGTCTGGAAGTGTGGTTTGCTATCATGGCAGCCTCACTGAGAAATTAGCTTTCTTCCTATAGCTAGAGTTTGACAAAAGTCACAGAGAATAATTGACTTCTCATGTTGCTTCATGTCCATGGCCTGGCACCATGTGTCCAGTTTACTTTCTGTTGCTGTGATAAATACCATGACCAAAAGCAATTTGGAAATGAAAGGATTTATTTCATCTTACTGATTATTGTCCTTCATGAGGAAAAGTCGAGGTAAGAGCTCAAGGCTGGAACCAGGAATCAGAAGCCATAGGGGAATGCTGCTTCCTAGCTTGCTCCTCAGGGCTGGCTCAACTTGCCTTTTTATACAACCCAAGACTGTCTGCTCAGGAGTGACCCCACCCACAATGGGCTGGCTCCTCCCACATCAGTCATCAATCAAGACTTGCCTATGGCCAGCCTTATGGAGTCATTTTCTCAATTGAAGTTCCCTCTTCCCTGGTATCCTTAGCCTGTGTTGTTGACAAAAATCTAATAAACACATCAGGATTGTCAAGCTCAACCAGGACTACCTTCTTGGGATCAGTCCCAAGAGTTAGGGGCCAGATGCAGATTTTCTTTCTGACTCTCTTTGGGGTCTGCTTTGGATGGCACTTCTCAGTCTCTTACCTGGGGCTTTAGAGTCTTCCAATGAAGTCTAGCTGATGAGGAAAACAGAAAAAAAAATATTCCAAGACATGGGACTAGACCTAGATACCATTCCTATCTGTTTCATTGGCAAGAGCTAAGCCAGTGGCCTCCACACAGTTAGAGGATGGTGTCTAGATGTGAGTACAGCAGAAGGAAATAGCTTGTGAACACAGGACATTGATGCTACCATGCCCATGGAAAAGGCATTGGAAATACCTCTCTTACGTCTGTGGGATCTCAGGAGTTCTCACTGCCCTCAACATGACAGTTATTCAGATGCACAGTGAACTGGCTGAAATGAGTACTTTTCGGAGGGTAGATGATTTTGGAAATGAGTAGCTAGTGGCCAGGCACTGGTTCCCTGTCCTTGGCACACATGACAGATTGATCTTAGGGCTCTTTTCTGTGTAGCTTGGCTTGGCCTCAAACTTTTGCCTGTATGCAATGATTTGGATTTCCACTCTCAAACACAGTTGACATGTAAGCTGAAACCAATGTAGCACCCCTAGTCTGGGCCATTTTTCCATGCTAAATGTAACACAAGCCATTCATTGGATTTGCATAGATGCCTAGTGTTTGTAGTCATTGTGGACAGTTCAGAGCCCAGGACCCATCTGCTGGGGGCCTTGTGATTTTAAGCTAGTAATGAGCACATCAGTGGCAGGCCCCGAAGAGACTGTTCTCTAAATCTGCCTGATAGCTAAAGGCGACAGTTATTTACTTTAACGTTTAAGCATTAATGGAGACAATTAAAGTTACTTTGAGAAAGAAAAGTGGCTGTTTTGAGACTTGCATTTAAAATGGAAGCTTTCTCTGGGGGGATCAAGTCTGGTAGTACTCTATGATCTTAAAATGTGAATAATGCAAGTTGTTTTCTTTGAACCTCTTCTTGGGTACCTACATGGATATAGGGTCCTAAGAAGTTACAGGGCTCATCCAATGCCTACCACTGCTGGGGAGGAGAGAGGTCAGGATTTCTTCACACATTCTATTGCAAGACTCATGCTTCTTTTCCCACCTTTGCATGACATCTCTTGCTTACCTGTCCAGTGTTGTAAGGAGTAATAACACAAAACAGAAACAGATAAGATCCCACGTGATTGTTTAAGGCAGTTCAGTAGCTATTTCATGACAGGGATAAACCCCTATGAAGCCTGTCTTTGGATAATAGGAGGGGGAAAATGAAGGGTGTAGAATCAGATGACTGCCCCAAGCCCATTTACTCCTCATCAGTAGGTTTGTATGAAGGCATTTATTTCAACACACTCTTGAGCAACATTGGGAGGCATGAATGAAGCGCACAGCTGTAGAAAGAGCACCGATCTGTCATCCGAGGACCCAGGCTAACCCTGAATCTGTTGCCTTCTGGCTCTGATCTGAGCTGATTAAGCTGAATTTTTGCAGGTCTCAGTCTTATCTTTTCTAAGGCATCATGGAGTGACGTTGACAATGGAAGGAATATGTTAGCTAAAACCAGTGACAAGAAACCAACCCAAATCACTCTACAAAGGATTCTCACTAGAGGAAAAGGCCGAGGCACAGCGAGCAGCTGTGAATTTGTTAAAGAACTGCCTGGCTTCAGCTGCTCTGGGCTTTTCTGTGACATCTGCTTGAGAAATGAGGGTTTTGGGTTTTGTTGGGGTTTTTTTTGTTTGTTTTGTTTTTTGTATGAAAGGGAGAATAAGGCAATTAGGCCTCCATTGTAGTTTCATATGTTTTGGGCCAGTGACATAAGTTGGCACTAATTATTAGGATATAAATGTAGCATGTTCAATTTAAATCATCTCCAGAAATCAAATACTGGAATATGCATTACAGTTTGCTTTGTTAACTGTAGATTTCTAAGGCTCAGTGGTGTGGTTTTAGACTTGCCTTTTTTTTTGATATTATTTTAAACTCTTCAAATAGGTTTATAACAAAAGAGTGATTGATTATTTAAGAAAAATAGTGGCAGTTGACCGCTGAAATGTTTAAGACACATAGAAGAGTGAAGAGCAAAATATGAAGTGGCCTTATTATTAGGGCTGATTGTTCAGAGTTCTCCTTTTACACCATTGCCCATTTATAAAGACACAAAGAAAATGGAGGGACATTTAATTACTATTTTTGAATTAAGCACCAATACACTGCTGTTAAGAAAGACTTGAAAAATATTTGGAAAATGAGCTGACCTAATAGTGAAAAATAATTTTTAAAATGATCAATAGTTACAATGAGTCTCAGTATTTACGTTGTATGTACTTACAGGGAAAAACGCTTGAACAACATTGACAATTTGGGGCATTGACAAATTAAAACTGGGTAGAAATTAGAGAGCAGTAGAGCAGATGAACAACGTGAAGGACACTTATGCTTCTTGTTTGGGTAGAAGACGTTCTGGAAAGCTGTTAGTCAAATTGTTGAATCATTTAAAATTTTACATTTAAGAAATTAATTCTTGGGCTGGAGAGACGGCTCAGCGGTTAAGAGCATTGGCTGCTCTTCCAAAGGTTCTAAGTTCAATTCCCAGCAACCACATGGTGGCTCCCAACCATCTGTAATGTGATCTGGTTCCCTCTTCTGGCATGCAGGCATACATGCAGGCAGAATACTGTACACATAATAAATAAATAAATATTTGGGGAAAAAAGAAATTAATTCTTTCAATCAGTAAGTGTGCTTATGGTTAAAAATTGATAACCTGATACACTAATTGATCAAGAGCAATATAACTTTTGGGGGGTCAAAGTTGTAAGTGTATCTTAATTGTGGGCTCTTCTAGTTTTTAAAATATTTTTTGTGGTTTTTTTTTAAGTTTAATTTTGAATTATGTGTATTTTTATGCCTTTGTGTGGGTATGTGCACTTGTGTGCAGGTGCCCATGCAGGCCAGAAGAGGGCATTGGATCCCCTGGAGCTAGAGTTATAGGTGCTTGTGAGCTGCGAGTATGGATGCTGGGAAACCAAACTCAGTGCTCTGCAAAAGCAGTAAGTGCTTTTAACTACTGAGCCATTTTCCCAGCACCCATTTTAGTATCTTAATGTTTCTTTAAATTATTATATGTAGTCATCTTCTATTTAAAAGTGAAAAAGGCAAACATCTTTGACTTAAGACTATTAGTTTTAGTTAAACTTTAAATCTTAAAAGCACAAAAATTATAGGTAGTAATATGTTAGAGCTGAAAATATATGAACAAATTGAACATTAGCAATCTTTCCATCGTGGTCCGACTCATTTTATTTACAGACACACATATAATATCTTGGCTATCTTGTTTTACATGGCATTATATTACAGCACAAATAATTTTTATGTTACATGAAAGTTCTTAAATATTACCTTCCCCATAATAGTTTAATACTTATTTCTGGGCTGCTAGTTATACACAGGAGCCACAGTAACTCTGAGAGCCTTTTTTTTTCTTTTATACATATAGCAGAAGAGATAAGGTTGAAGGGCATGGGACAGACATGGCCTGCTGGGAGGAGTGAGCCTTTTACCTTCACCTATTTTGAAACTTACTCGTATACAGATGCATGGGGATTTAGCGTGGGTAGCCGCCTCTTTCCTGAGAGGTATTATCTGTTTGCAACCAACAAAAAAGAACCCTTATTTGATGGATCTATTGCATGAGTAGATTCAGGTGCTTCATTATTAATGTGCAACTGAGCCGCACAGTGTTCTCCTAGACCTACAAACCTTGTAACAAGTGCTTCCTCACTAATTCTGAGGTCTGAAACGAGTAGGTCTAGTCTCTTGAGTTAGGCAGCCAAGAGTACAAGGCTCTCAGAGTTGTGCTGAGAGAGAGGAGCTTCAGTAAAGTGTCCATTGAATGCCAGCATTCCTCATCCCTCAGAGAAGATTCATTCGGCACAGTAGGAATCAGGAAGTCTTGGGAAAAATACCTCAGATACTCAAAATATTGCTTTCATGCTTATAATCATCAGGAAAATTCTCAATTTACCATCTCCCCCTTTATCCTCATGTTTCAGGAATGTACTTGAGAGCATTTTTTTCATAATTAAAATAATTGCAAAGATGAGTTTAATTCAGAGTTCAGAGACAGGGTAGAATAGGAAGATGGGTTGAAATCGTTTAAAATATAAAATAAGGATAAAGTAAATGAGAAATTGAAAGGAAGGCAATAGAAGATAAGAAGTCAATGATATCAATGGCAGGAAACTAGATAAAACTTTCTGCCATCCCCCAAAAGTAGAGTACTAAATGTGAAATTCGAATAAGACAGACAAGAAAGAAAGTGATGGCGCTCAAGGGCAGAATGGGAGGTCTGGGGACACAGATGTCACATGGATAGAACCTAATGGTGTGAGCATCATATCCCTTGTTGGCTTTTGTCCTTGTTTCATTTGGCTTTTATTTATTTGATTTGTTTGTGGTGGTGGTAGTGGTTCTTTGTTTTTGTTTTGAGGTTGGGACTCACTGTATAACTCTTGAGTACTCTGGAACTGGCTTGCTTTATAGATCAGGCTGGTCTTGAACCCATAGAGATTTACCTGTCTCTCCCCTCCTGAGTGCTGGAATTAAGGAAATGTGCTGCCACACCCAGCCATCTTTAGTATTTGAGGAGTGAGGTTAACCATCGCTTTGTGAATTCTAACTGTCTGACTTAATTCTTTTCTCCTCTGATATTTGTGCGGAAGTTTCAAACTATAGGGAGCCCTATCCTACCCGGAGAGTGTTCTCTAATCAAAAATCAAAAATTTTTATCTCTAAATTATTTTGAAGTTTCCATTTTTAGGCCTTGATTTGTGTTTAGTATTTTTTTAAAGCAGTCTGTCATTTGTTGCTATACTGAATACAAGAAAAATGTTGTAAGGATCATCTATCATTATTTTATTTAACATTTTTATTGGAGGCCAAAGTATATTATACTAGGCTTTGGTTTTCTTAAAACACTTACAGTTCTGATTTGGTAAGCAATCAAAACATGAAGTCTTTATTCTAAGGCTCCATGTTGGTACATGGAGAGCTGCACTACACAGTTTCATGTTTTAGGACTCAGTACTCCACTAGAAAGAGAAGGTTGATAGGATCCTGATGGTGTCTGTGCTGGCAGGCCATCTACCAGCTGCCGTTTCTTTGGGTGGTCCTAAATGTCCTTGTCTCTTGTTGCAGGAGGGGTGGGAGGTAGTGTAAGCTCCACTCTGGTCCTTGATGGGATCACACTTGAAAATGAAAGATCTAGGAACACAGATGCCTTCACTGCCTCTGGTCAACACTGAATATCCTCAAAGGGCCAGTCAGCAGAGGAGCCTCTGAACCAACGCTTGAGGAGACATTGTTGGAAAACAAGACCCAGCATCATCTGCTGAGAGACAATGGAACAGGCTTATGGACAAATCAGTCACAGTTTATTCCTCACAAAGCAGTGGAGGTATTATGACTGATGTATTATGAGGAGAGAATTATGTATTATGGACAGTTTTGTCTGATCGGAGTTAACAAAGGCTTTTTAGTGGTATGTTTGGTTGGGTATTAAGAGGAAGATGGAAGTTTGGTGGGCAAGGAAGCATGCCTGGTGTTTAATGTATGATGAGAAGAGAGGGACACAGCTGAAGCTCTGAGAAACTTGTCACAGGCCAGTCCCATTGTTTTATAAAGCTGGGAGGAGCCCGAGCTTTAATCTGAAGAGTTCCATTGTCAGATTTATAGAATAGGAACGCAAGTTCTGTAGACTCAGAACATTAGAGAGAAGAGGAATGCGTCATATAAGTAGGAGAGGCAACCAAGCGTTGGTATGTCCCAGCAAGGCCACTGCCCATGAACAGAATGGAGAACTGGGTTAGGAAGGGCATTCTGATCCTGGAGCTGGTGGCCAGCACTGCTTAACATTTTCAAGGTCAACTCCTGGCATGGTCAGAATTATTGACCCTAGAAACATTTGTCAACATTTTACAATTTAAGCATAGAAACCACAGAACTCTTCATCTTTCCTGCCTCAAACCGCTAATACTTCATCCCTTCTCTGTCATCCCTGCCTCAGTTAGTAGCCCATCCTTATGCACAGGTGTACGTGTTGAAGCCTTTCTGGACTCTTTGCTCTCTCTCCCCTATTACATTTTTTAGTTAGGAAAACTTGTTGGCTCTGCCTGTCACAGGCCTGGCCACCTCTGTCTCTTGAAAGTTTGCTGGAACAGTTACCTGACTCTGCTTTTGTCCTTCTTCCATGCCAACTGTCCGACCTGCGTGTCCTCAGCATAGCCACTACAGAGTTATTTCTGCCATTCCTTTGGCCAAAACTGGCGGGGGGGGGGGGGCTTATCTTGGCCTTCAATGATGAGTAGGGTCTGGTCTTTGCTTCTTCAACTCATGTGGATTCCAGTCACACTGGCCCCTTACTGTCCCCAACAGTCAGACATGCCTCTACCTTGGCACTGACTGTCCCCTTGACCCCCAGTGAGCACCCTTTCCTCCAAAGATCTACATGGGTAAGTAGGGCAGCCTGCCCCTGAGATGAACTTATGATGAAGAGGGAAAAAAGAAACTATGTAAAAATAAATTTTTAAAGCAAATACGAGGAAAGAAAATCATACTGTTATCACAGAGGTAAGCATCTTGAGGTCATGAGTGCACAGTGGTGGCCGTGCAGTTTGGAAATTCCCATCTCAGTTGAATTTCAGGCATGCTTTGAGTATGTATGGCCCCCATAAGGACATGCGCATTATTCCCTGAAAAATGCGTAATAATTTGCTGCATACTTTTTCTTGAAACAATTTTTTGCATTGTCTTGCTATTACACAAGAGAAACTAAACTCACTTGGTGAGTGTAGGTTCATTTGAAATGGGTGTTATTTTACCACAATTACCCTAATTACCTCACTCTATCACATTAACAACAGTCGCCAAAAACCAGGACCAGCTCAGCAAGCCACAGAGTTCATAGCAAGGGTAAGGGGCACAGAATGCCTGGCTCACTGAATTTAAGCCCACCATGTTAAGACTTGCATTGCATCTATCCTTTAAATCCAATTTTTAAAAGAGTGTATCTTAGTAAGGAGTTACCGTTTCATAGGAAAATTCCCCCTACAGGCCAAACCAATAAGCATCACTTGTCCTTGAAGGATGACACTTAGAGTAACTGAGTAGACATCCATGCCTGTCAGTAGCAACAACACATCACTGTTAATTTGCATATCCGGTGCTTAGAATGCTACTGTTTATTATTTACTTTTGAGTAAACTCTTTAAAAGTTGACCATTTCATTTCATTCTTACTTGTGCTCCCATGGGAAACAGCAATAAAGGAAAGTTTGGTTGTGTTCTACTAATTGAGATAGGGATTGGTGAATTTGGTGTGTCTATTGAAACATTCAGTGACTCTAGACAAACTCCGCTGGCCCAAGAGACATTTAAGCTGGTGTGAATTGTGCCTGAAATTACCTGGGCCTCTTTAAACAGCAGCAATATAAAAAGAAAGTGACTGTATCCCTGAAAGACACAGGGCCCGACTTGGACCTTAAATTTAGGTAATTTATTCATTAATTAGTCAGCAAAGATTGATCAGCCATGGTTTAAAGCAGAAAGCTCTATCAGAGCTTTAAATGAGTCTCTCTCTTTTTTAAAAAAAAAAGTATTTATTTTTACATGTCTGGGTGTTTTGCCTTCATGTATGTCTGTGCACCACTTGTGTGTCTGACCTCAAGGAGGCCAGAAGAGGGCGCTGGATCCCCTGGGACTGGAATTACAGGCAGTTGTGATACATACTCCCAGCTGTATGAGTGCTGGGAATCAAACCCAAGACTTCTGGAAAAGTAGCCAGTACTCTTACCCACTGAGCCTTCTCTTCAGCCCAAGGGTCTCTTCTTGAGCATTGAAAGCAAACGACTTAAGAAAAACTCAGTGTTGGCTGTAGGATGGAAAGGAACACAAGGTTAAGCAACTGAGTACCTTCTTGGTTCACAAGAAACACTCAAGAATATCTACTCGGAATGCTTGGCTTTTGTCAGTGAATGAAATGTATAAGGAGCATCAGACTTGTAGGCAGGAGTGGGAGGGTCAGTATGCAAGAGTGTAATGAGTAACTTGAGCAACCCATTAGCAGCCAAAAGAGCTGAGGAAAAGATGAGCTGAAAACACAGACACTGAATTCATTCGGTGGAACCTTGGCTGAGAGATGAAGATGATGGGATTTTCTTTGGAGGTGGTGGAACATTGACATTTTGAGAGAAGATTGGCACAGTTAGTTCCAATAAATGTTTTGAGGACCTCCATCTTGTCACACACTGAGAGGGCTGAGGGGCAGGGATCCACACAGTAGGACTTCCTCAGCAGTTGGAAACAGGCACTCAGGGTTGGGAGGCTGTGGGAAAATTGAAAAGTATGACTGGAGTTGAAGACATGGAGATGTTCGCAAATGTGTTGTCAATGTGGATGAAAAGGAGAAGGAACAGACCCCGCAGGATTGAGACGAGCTTACAGCAGTCCTAATGTGCTGAAATTGAGGATGGATCCTCTTTGTGATGGACCATTGCTTTTTAATAGCAATGAAGTAGATACTTCCCGACAGGGAAACTCAGAGCGACTATGAATTCCTTGATTCTCTCTCCTTGCGCCATGTAACACACAGTAGGTGTTGTGTCTAGTACTCTGAACTCTATTTAGAAGCATCATTGCAGTGTGGAAAGGGGCCTGTACCCTTGGCCTAGTGTGGGGCCTCTGTATTTGTGGGTAGCTTGGGAGGGTTTTTCCATGGCCAGCAGTCGTGTTCTAAAGACACAGCCACATGGCTGTTGGCATAAAGTATGTTCTGGCCCATGTGATAACTTGCCTTGAAGCAAGAGTGTTGGTCCTGTGACATGCAGCCATAGCTCTTGCCTTGTTTAGACACCAAGGGACAGGTTTTGGTTTTTGGGGTTTTTTTTGTTTTGTTTTTTGTTTTTCCCTGCACGGGGTTTAAAGCGGCAAGGGAGTGTGGCACTTCAGAGGGAACTGAAGCTCTCTGCCAACATCGCCCAGCCTCCCTTGCCGCCACATGTTGGTTATCTTCTGAGAAGGAGGCACAGAATCTTCAGAATAATTGTCGTGATTTTCTCTCTCCCCGGGTGGGGTAGTGGAGCTCGGCTTTCTCATGACTGTAATTAGTGCTAATGTGCAACTAAACTGCTTCTGATTTTTAAGAAATAATGACTCAAGCTCCAAGAGTTGGAGTAACTATTTTAGGTGCTCCCAAGAAGAAAATGGGGCCTTTATTCTGGTTCTGTCAAAAGGTGGTTTATTCCATCTTCCCTCTTTCTCGGGAATTTTGCTGCTCAGGAAGAGCTCCCATTCTTTAGTGTGCAGTACATAGATAGGTGAATTAGTGCTGGACGTGGTGGGACAAGAGCTAAGGGCGGTGTGTCTTTGTTCTGTTTCTGTTACTGGGATAAAGACTGTGACCGAAGGCAACTTGGGGAGGAAAGGGTTTATTTCATGTTACAGCTCTCCAGTCACACTCCATCACTGGAGTTAGTTAGGGCAGGGACTGACGCAGAGACCATGGAGGAGGGCTGCTTACCTGCTTGCTCAGCCTGCTTTCTTCCAGGACTAGGTGCCTAGGGGTGTTACCGCCCATGGTGGGATATCCAGTGGCACCAGTGCTAAGAAAACTGTTCAAGACTTAATACTAGAGAATTTAAGAAAGTACTTGCAAAGTTGTATACAACTGACAATAATCATAGATGAGAAGAATTAAGTGTGGGGACAATATAGATGCAGAACCTGGAGCATCCTGTTTGAGAGGCAGTTAGTCTGCTGAACATGGTAGGGGCATATCCTAGTTTAGAGTTACTATGGCTGTGATGAAACACCATGACCATAAACAACTTGGAAAGGGAAGGTCATTTGGCTTACACTTTCACATCATACTCCATTATTGAAGTGAGTCAGGACAGGAACTCAAACAGGGCAGGAGTTGATGCAGAGGCCATGGAGGTGTGCTGCTTACTGGCTTGCTCCCTTTGCTTACTCTGCCTGCTTTCTTACAGAACCCAGGACCACTAGGCCAGTAGTGGCCCCACCCACAATGGGCTGGGCCCTCTCATATCAATCACTAATTAAGAAAATGCCCTATAGGCCTGCTACAGCCCATCTTATGGAGGCATTTTCTTAGTTAAGGCTCCCTCCTTTCCAATAATGCTAGCCTGTGTTAAGTAGACATCAAAGCTAGCACAGGGCACTTAGCCATGGACTGTGTGTACAGGAGTTTGAGCACTAGATTTCTTGATGGAACATAACGATGCCAGTTTTCCCACCTCGTATTTGAATCAAGGGAAATAAAGATGAAAGATCAAAAGTCACCCAATCAGAAGGAAATGTACAGGCAGAAGGTTTGAAACTTTTAAACATTGCTTGCTCCTTCAGAATTGTATATTTGAGCTGTCTGTATTATTGCTAGTAAGGATAAAGTTTTAGGCACAGATAAATGTGAGCTGTGGTAAGATTGTTTTAGCCATAAATGTGTTTAGACTTTATTGTGAAAGATGCAGCTTTCTCTTTGATATAGGTTAGCTGTGTTACCCAGAAGGTTTTATAAATATATTTAATTGAATCATTTTAAATGCTTAAAAGCCATAAAAAAACAGCAAGGGATGTCTTTACGAAGAGTTGTTAATGACTGAGTAAATTAAGCATCATCTATGTTTAATGCAGGAGCCGCCTGGGAAGCATGATTATATTTGATTTAGTTTAACTTGTTGAAAAAATATATATAAATGGACACAGGTGATATATAACTTTGTGTGACTTTTTAAATTTAGAAATCACTTCCCTCTAGAATGGTATTTTTTTCTGCAGCCAGGTTTTACCAAGATATGGGTATTTTTGGGTAAGCGATAGAAACATCCTGAAGCACTTGTCACTAATTATTTTGGGACAGGTTGCAACCTGTAAGATAGAAGGACCACCTCAGAAGCTGTGGCCCTAAATTACAGTGATCTACTTGAATACCTCTGACTGATGAATACCAAAAGAAAATATCTGGAGTCATCTATGAGATTTTGAAAAAAGAACAAAAAGCTTTGGAGGACTTTTCCAGGAGTAACTGCTTGTTCTTTGGCTCTTAGAATTAACTAGCTGGCTCCTATACCTAGCCGTGATTGACAGGGGGCATAGTGTCAGCACATTCCTTAGACACTGTTTGGCAAAGATATCCTCCAGGGGATGGTCTGCCCCAGTTAGGAGGATACATCCCCAGACTGGGAGAACCCCTAAGAGCTGGTCATCATTAGCAGGCAGAAGATGCATGAAGGTCTCGGGTTTTTAAAGCACCTTGTTTGGAATAAAAGTCTGTCTGGTTCTCCCTTCCCTGTGGCCAGGATCATCCTGAGTGTCAGGAGGGGCTGGTCAGTGCTGCCTTCATTTTCACCACATTGGCTTGACTTTGCTTCAGGAGATCTCTGTGGCTAAGGGCTTGACATAGACATGGACAAAGTGACTTAGCTCAGTAGTGGCTACCAGTTTGGCAAGTGACATCCCTATTAACAGAAAAAGCCCAGTGAGAAAGGAATCCTTTTGGGTTGCCTTCTAGGAGCTGTTCCTGGCTGTCACACTCAAGGGAAGGGCATTTGAAGAACTAGGCTCCTAGACATTGTTGGGAGGGTCATGTCATCAGACGCCTTGGTGTATTGGACAGGTGACAGTTGAGCCTGCCCTTGTTGAAAGGTGCATGTAGTCTAAGTGCTGTGGACTCTGGGATGCAGTCACCCTCATGTCCCTGGCCTCTGCCTCCACCTGTGGGTGTTGTATCATCTTTCAAAAAGGCCAAGAGGTGCAGCGTTGGTGGTATAGTGGTGAGCATAGCTGCCTTCCAAAAAGGCCAAGAATTTTCTCTTGGAAAAGCTGATTTTTCTAATAAATGATTTTGGTTCTCTCTTCTTCCAGCTCTATCTCTTTTCATCCCAGACCATTACTTTGGGCTTTTCTTTACTCCCTGTCAATCTGAGCTACCCCCTCATTTGTTCCTTCTTAGAGCCTTCCCTTTAGAGCATAAACACATGAGGAATGGTCATTTATGTCACTGGGGTATGAATCTGGCCTCATGAGAAACAGGGCCCTGTAGTGGTGGCAAAGATGGGCTGTCTAGACAGAAGCAGTAATTTAGCAGCCCTGGTCCTCCTGTGATTGAAACTGACTACAGCATTGTTCTGATTAATATCTAAGTTCTCCAGTGTCTTAGTTTGCTTCTCTGTTGTTGTGATAAAACATCACCAAAACCAACTTGGGGAGGAAAGGGTTTATCCATCTTGTATTTTACAGTGCATCATGGAGGGACACCAAGGCAGTAACCGGACACAGGAACTGAAGCAGGAACCGTGGAGGAACTCTGCTTACTGACTTGCTTTCTTATGCAACCTCGGACAACCTGCTTAGGAATGATATCACAGAAGGCTGGGCCCTCCCACATCAGTCGTTAACCAAGAAAATGTCCCCCACAAGTCCAAAGGGCCAATCTTACAGAGGCAATTTCTCCCTTGAGGTTCTTTCTTCCTAGGTGACTTTAGTTTGTGCCAAGTTGACAGAAACTAGCCAGCATATCTAGTTATCTTGCCCGAGTCTGTGTTAATCATAATTGTACCAAAGTACATAGAGGATTTAAGAAACTGATCATTGCTGCCTTGCCTTGAGATTGAGAATTCAGCATTCCATTGGGAAACATCAGAAAGACCCTCCATAATCTCCCAAGCTGTAGTGGAACTAGGAGCTTGATTTGTGTTTCTGTCTGTTGGAGAGAAGAGAGTAGAAGTTTGGATGATAAGTGTTCTCAGAGCCTGGTAAGGGGACCTTAGGGAATGGCTCCTGGTTATATATGATCTCTGCATTTCTGACCACTATTTACTCTCCCACATTTGTTCATCTACAAATGATCTTAACTCTCCAAAGCATTTTACCTTTTTCCCTTTTCTTTCCAAAACTGGGGGGTTGAACCTAAGGCCTTATGTACTTTAGACACGTTTTATACATCTAAGCTGTTTCCCTGGCCCTTTTATGACTTTCTGTTTTTTAAGACAGGCAGGCTGTCCTTGAACTTGTGAGCCTGCTACCTCCTTTGTGGCTGAGACTGTAGGCTTGTGCTGCTATGGCCAAACAGAGCTCTCTTCAGTGTTTCTAAAGAACTATGAAATCCCTTTCCAGTTTTTCCTTTCCTTGTTTTTCCTTTTGCCCAGGAAATACAGCATTCATAGGGAAGATACTACAATATTTTTGTCCTTCATCTAGATAATCTGTTTCTCTCTTTACTGAAATCCTTCAGTAGACAATAACAGTCTATTAAGAACTAAGGTTATGTCTGTGATATTCCAGGAAGTAAATAGAGGATTGCTTCCCTAGAAGGGAAGAAGAGGCTGTAAGGGATGGAAGCAGTGGGGCTTGAGCAAGACCAGAGGTGAGGTCCTGCAGACCTTTGAGAGCCTTTGCCTAGGGGAAGGGTAGGAGTGGAGGGTGGTGGGTGATTTTTACTCTTGGTGTGAAAAATGGCAACGTATTCAGGTGCCATCTTGATCCGAGAGGATGGAGAGAGAATCCCAGATGCTGTGGCTGTAGTTGCTGTTTCTAACTACTGTTAATTTTAGGAAGGATAAGTTTCACACATGTGGGTGGGAATCCTGACTGGAACTGAGAGCCCATGCCGGGTGTCTGCTGTTGGAGTCCGATGTACAGAGCACTGCTTTTCCTTAGGGCCCCAAGGGCTCTGCGAGGAAGGACTGAGCAGAAAGAGCTGAGGAGTTGGCTCTGCTCTGAGAATGGTGTAGGAAGTGATGGGCTGGGACTAGAGCATGAGGGACACACAGGCTGCTCATTGCTAGGATATGGTAAATTTGTCATCGGGACAATTTATTCCCTGAAAGAAGGTCCCTAAAATACTGTTCATGTGATAATTTATAGGTAGCAGCCCCCACCCCTGATTTTAAAAAAAAGCATATGTTTTTCCCAAGTTTCCATGACACACACACACACACACACACACCCCTGTGGCTGCCATGTAAGTAGGACTTATGCTAATTTACACGTGAGGACTAGACATTCCTAGGTGATTATGTAACAGTAACAGGAAATCAGAAGCCGAAGCTGCAGTATCTTCTAGAATCTCCCCAGCAACCACATTAGCAGTGGCCATCTTTCCAGCCCTCCTGCCATCTCGAGACTGGCCTGTGAGTCTAGATTGTTCCGAACACAGGTGTCCCGCTTGCACGGCCATCTCCTTCATCTACAGTACTGCCTACTTTTTTGCTTGTCCTTAGAAATTACACTCCTACCAAGTGTTAGCCCAAAACAGAGTTCTTAAAAATCTATGACAAGTAAGAAAAAAACCCGGAAGAGGGTAAGCTATCAGAGAAATATAATAGGTGGTAGGTGGGCCTATGTCCTGATCATTTCCACCCCACAGGTGATGACTTGAGGGTAAAGAAACCCAATGACTTGCTTAGGGTTACATTATTAGTGACACAAGTAGCTGTGTTCAAATCCTAAACAGCAGAGAGTTAAACTTACAAATATTTGTTTTCTAGAACTTTCTCGACCCCTGGGCATTGATATTTGATACCTAGGCACCCCCCACCCCTGCCCTGACTCCCTCTCACTCTGAGGTAACCCTGGTGTGTATGTAGTCCCAGTTTTTGAGTTATACAAGCAGCTGGGCACTCATGTTGGCTGTCTGCAGTCTTATGTCTGGGAACTGCATGCAAGAGGCATCCTGAAGAGCATGTTTCCTATTACACTTGGCTGGTAATTCATCGTGTTAACTTTGAGAAGCTCCTAATGCCTACCTGGGTCTGGACCATGCTCACTTTAGGGGACAATTATTGCTGGTCCTTCAAATGGAACCACTCTACTGAGGACTTACTATAGACGAATTGCTAAATGTTCTTATAAATAAAAAACCTGGAGCCAGATATTGGGGTTAAAACCTGAGAGATCAGAGGAATAGGAAAAGCCACAGCTAACCTCACCTCAACAACTCTGCGGCTTCCAAAGAGACCTACTTCCTGATACCCACACCTATATGCCTTTCTGTTCTGCCAACTCATTTCCTCTTTCCACCCAGCTATATCACTTCCTCTTCCTGCCCAGCTCTGTCACTTCCTGTCTGTCTGTAGAGACCCTCAGACCTTTATCGTTAGTGCTGGGATTAAAGGTGTGTATCACCATGCCTGGCTCTGTTCCCAGAGTGGCCTTGAACCCACAGAGATCCAGGCAGATCTCTGCCTTCTGAGTGATAGGATTAAAGGCATGTGCTACCATTGCCTGACCTCTATGTTTACTATAGTGGCTGGCTGTTTCCTCTGATCTTCAGATAAACTTTATCGGGGGGGGGGGGGGGGGGGGAGATACAGATAAAATATCACCACAACTTACCTGTGTGCTCTGTTGACGGTCGATGAGTCTTCAGATGCAGCTACAGCACTGAGGTTGGGAGTGAGGTCAGAGAGAGAGTAGTACAGTCAGTGGAAGTGGGTGGAAAGAGAAACAGGAGCTCCGTGCTGGCACCACATTGCTTCTCTGCCTTTTTCCCCAGAGAGCACAAGACACAGTTTATCTTACTACCCCGCCACTGTGACCTTGTCTTTGTGGATCTTGGCCTCTCCCTCCACCACAATCAAATCCACCGGCTGATCTTGACTCACCCTGTGAAATGTCTGCAATCCTTGCCTGTGCCTCCTGCCTCTGTCCCCTTACACATGGAGGCAAGCTCACCCTCGCCTCTCACCTCAACTATGCCCATCTCGGTGGGTCCGCTCCCTTCACCTGTGCATGATAGACTTGCTGCAGTGACTCTTCAAAGTGTAGGCTGGAACATGTCACCTCCCTGGTCAAAAAGCACCTTGAACCTTCCCCAGATGCTCAGAATAAAGTGTCATGTCTTCCCTGTGTTGTCAAGAGCATGGTCAGTTTTTATTACCTCTCTTTACCATGGTCGCTGTTCTCTGTCCACAGGGGCTAGCTTGTTTAGTCTTGAGCCTGTCAGCTCATCTGGGCCCATAGGGCCTTTGCATCTGCTGTTTCTTTTGCCTGGAACATTCCTTCTCAAGATCACCAAATGCCTGGCTTTTTTCACTGCATCTAGATCCTTTTGAACATCATTTCATTGGGAAGGCCTTTCTTGATCACCCCCTTTGAACCGTACCATCTGTCTAAATCTACCTGTGTTTCTAGCCATCCATTCCTTATTTTCCGTCACACTGCCTATATCTGTCTGTATTCTCCATTTGAATGTGAGCTCTGTGAAGCCAGCCAGGGGCCTCCTTTTCACTGCTCTGTGTCTAGCTGCTAGTAAATCAATGTTTGGTACATAGTATGCATTCAAAAAAATATTTGTTAAGCAATTAAGTAATTGAATTAGTTTAATTGGTTAAAAGTCTGCCAAGTGCTTTTTTATATAGGTGGCCTAAGGGTGAACCAAATTGTAATTGTGCATCAGACAGACAGACAGACATGTTTTTTATAGTTTATCAGGCTCTGTGCTCAACACTTGCCCTTCCCAGTTTAATTAAACAGCTGCAGCTGGATGCTGTGATTAGCCCCATTATTGTAACAAGGAAATGTGGGCTTAGCAATGACTGTGCTCAATGTCATACAGTTTCGTTTCTTTTTCTATAAGGTTTTATTTGTTTACTATGTACACAGTGTTCTGCCTGCATGTATGCCTTCACACCAGAAGAGGGCACCACTTCTCATTGTAGATGGCTGTGAGCCACCACGTGGTCGCTGGGAATTGAACTCAGGACCTCTAGAAGAGCAGCCAGTGCTCTTAACCTCTGAGCCATCTCTCCAGCCCCTGCCATACAGTTTCTAAATGAACAGAGAGGAGTTAAGCTTCTCCAAATCTCCACTCAAAAACTAAGCATGTTAGACCTCTTTCTTATGAACCTTCCAATAGTCCAGCAGAGAACAAATAGCATAACGGGAAATTTTTGTAGTGGACACTTTTACAAAAGGTGAAAGTATGTGCACTTTTCTCTAAGATGAAAGAAAGCTAAAGTTTTAGAGACTGGCACATTAAAAATCACATGTAGCAATGTAAAAACACAAACAAACTTAGTTATATTGAATCAAGTAGGCGAGACGTTGTATAAACTTTTACACCTCTCTGTTTAAAGAAGAAATTGAAGAACTGTATCTGCTGTTCAGTCCTGCTGGTAAGTCATTCTGCTGTCACGTTGACCAACATTCTCCTATCTCCCTAGTTCAGAGGCACCTCCTTTCCTGTTTCTCGCTCTATGGGTTCCTGTCCTGCAGCTTCAGCTACTCTTGCTCTTGTGCCCCTCCCTCTGTCACCCTCCCTCCCCTCCCTCTGCAGCTCTCCCCTTCCTCTGCTGCCCTCCCCTCCCTCTGCTGCCCAGAAGCCCCACCTATACTTCCTCCCTTGCTATTGGCTGTTCAGCTTTTTATTAGACCAGTCAGGTGCCTTAGGCAGGCAAGGTAGAACAGCAACACATCTTTACATAGTTACATGCTCCACAACATAAACAAATGCAATACATCCTTGCATAGTTAAATATCCTGCAACAGTGTCACTTCTCAGTCATGAATTTAAGTTAACTTTAGATTGTGTCATGAAGAATGACCAACCCTTGTTCACTGTTCTAGAATTCAGTGAAAGGAAATTTATCCTCATGGGGCTTGACAAAAATCAAATCTAGAGAATTTTCTGTGCTTTTATTTGTTTTTTGTTTGTTTGTTTAGTGTGTATGTGTCTGTGTCTTGGGGAGGGACATATATGCCAACATGCATGTGTGGAGGTCTCAGGACAACCTGAAGGAGTCAGTTCTCTCCCTCTACCATGTGGCTCCAGAGATGAAACTCAGGTCCCCGGCTTGGTAGCAGGTACCTTTACCTACTGAGCTGTTTCACCAACCCCCTGAGATTTTATCTCTTTCTGGAGGGTGGGGGGTTTGAGACAGGATTTCTCTGTGTAGCCCTGGCTATCCTAGAACTCACTCTGTAGACCAGGTGGGCTCAAACTCAAAGATCCACCTGCCTCTGCCTCCCAAGTGCTGGGATAGAGGCGTGTGCAACCACACCCGGCAACCCCTTAAGATTTTAAATGGAATAGAAGACATCTTTCTAAATTTAGGCTCATTGATGTATATATTAAAATGAAATAGAGAGTAACTCATTCTGTGTGGATTCTCTTTCATCTAGTAGGAGCTAGTGAAAGAAACCGGCCTGTACTACATACCACTAATCTTTGTATAAAAATAGCAATTACTAGTAGAAGTTGTATTTGAGACAGTCTTTCCCTATAACTCAGACTCACGTTGAACTGGCCACCCTCCTTCCTTAGATCCTGAGTGCTGTGATAACAGGTGTGCACAGTGCCTGCCTAAAATTGTTTTGATTGAGACAGAGAATAAGCTAGGTATAGCCATCTTAGATAACCTTCTTTTCTATATCACAGCCAGTGTTAGGTATCAGATCTCCAGAGATTCTGGTAGGACTTCATTCCTTCATGTTGGACATGGTTCTCAATGGAAGAGAGACATGTGAAGTAACAATTATAATTCTGTGTAATAAGGACTGCAGTTGAGGTGTGTTAAGGTAGTGATTAGCATAAATGACAATGTCTGTCTTGTAAAGTAGTTAATATTATCCCCGTGGCTAGGTAACAAAACCAGATTTACACAAGCATCACATTAGCTTGTCCGTAAGTAGCAAAGCCTACCTAGAAACTAGATCTCTGGCCCCAAGCCCAGTGTCCTTCACCTTACACTGTATGAGACAAGACCAAAGGCTCTCTGTCCCATGAGGGCAAGGTCAGAACTTTATTGAGGTAGACTACTTAGGATTGATCCCAGATGAACTCCCAGTTCAGTGATGACAGAGACAGTCTAGGAAGTCAGAACAGCATGAAGCAGTCGCATAATAATTTTGATGGAATGCAATTTTTGGCATAGAAAAGACTAGTAAGGTAGCTGAGCCTTCTAATGAAAGGCTGTGTTCTCAAGGTAAAGTATAACATACAAACCCTATACTTACGGTGCAAGCGTAAGTAAAGGCCTGGGGTGTAAGTATACGGTAGGAGATTTATCCTTGGAATGTTTGGGGCTCACTTAGTGGACAGTGGGAGGCTCCAGGGAGGCTATGGTCAGAAGAGGAGCCATGGGCAGTTAATTTCCCACAAATACATCTACTCCCACTGGAGGTAATCCAGAGCAGAGATTATAGGACACTCCAAGCAAGGAGTAACGGGACCTGTCATGATCCCTGCATGTGGCTCAAGTGGCTGTCAGTGTCATAAAGACCTGGGGAAAAAAGTAACCATGAATCTGAAAACAGTTCAAGCTTGCTGCTATTTTATTATTTCAAAGAATAATTGTTTAAGGAGTGAGAGTTTTCTCACTTATTTCTATTTCTTTCACCCTCTTGCTGATAAATTATTTACTTCAAAGGTATTTCCTATGACAAATTTTCAATTGTTGAAAATAACCGCAAAAGATAGAGTAATGAGGAGGGTTTGTATTTACTCTACTGCCTGAAGCAACTGAAGAACTTAAAATATGAAGTAAAGCCACTAGTTATTATGGAAATGCAAACAAAACCCACCAGGAGATATAGCATAGCTGTTAAGTAGGAGGAGGAGGAGGGTGTATTAAAAAAGACTATCTCAAGCCTTGGCAGGGAAGTCCCTGGATGGAACACTCATTCACTGCCAGTGGGAATTAAGCCCTGATAACAATTTCTTTTTGAAGTAATTTCCTAAAGTTAAATATCAGAAAATGACCCAATCCGTCTACTCCCAAGTAATTGCCCAAAGGAAATGAAACTATATACCCACTTACACATACACACAATTATATAGAGAGGCTCACAGCAGCTTCAAATGTAATGCCAAAAACCAATAACTGAGAAAAAGGTAAATAGAGGTGCTTGTGGTATGTCTAATGAACCACGCAGCAGTGAAGTGACAGAGACTATTCGTACATGTAGCAACATGGATTAATCTCAGTGTAATTACTCATATGAAAAGAACCCAGACCGTCCCTGAGGAAATGGCTCTGACTCTCTTATATAAAATTTATAAAGTGAAGATGCATTTTCATTGCCTGAAAGCAGGCTGAAATTGCTGAGGGCACAGCAAGGGAGGAAGAGGAGGAGAAAGGAGAATTTTAGAAGGGTGCAAGTGATGGATGCGTGCCACATCTTGATTTTACTGATAGTTTTATGAATGGATGTTTCTCAAAGCTTGTCAGATAATGTACTTTGAATGTGTGCAGCTTTTAGGTCAACTCTCCTTGTCAGTAAAGCTGTATTCAAACTAACAGAAAGAATACCAGTCGTATTTTTCAAAGTTCAATTTTCATTAAAATTGAATTCTGGAAACTTAAAACAACATAAAGAGTATTTAGTCTTCAATAACTTTTCTGCATGCTTGTTGCTGTTGCTTGATTTTTCTTAATTTTTTTTGAGATTATTTAAACAGAAACTATTTAATGAGGTAATAGAGTGGAAGCGTATATAGTCTACGAATGAGAGCACAGATTGGCATGGTTACCACTTAAAGACATTTTAAAATAAGGTCTTTGACAACCAAGTGGTTCTAGGAATGAAACATCCCAGTCATAGACTGGCTTTGGGATGCTTTTAACTCTTAAATTATTGATGAACTCAAAATAGGTGGTTTTTTTTTTCTTTTTCTTTTCAAAGACTTGGTTTCTCTGTCTAACAGCCCTGGCTGTCCTGGAACTCACTCTGTAGACCAGGCTGGCCTTGAACTCACAGAGATCCACCTGCCTCTG
>CABHPH010044586.1:5843-49397 GCA_902168325.1 Peromyscus nudipes | reverse complement strand
TAGGAGGCATCCAGGCAGTTGGACCGGGTCCTGTGCTCAGTGCATGAATTGGCTGTTTGAAAGCTGGGGCTTAGTAGAGACCCTTGGCTCAGCTGGGGAGGAGGGGACTAGACCTGCCTGGGCTGAGTCCACCAGGTTGATCTCAACCCTTGGGGTAGTCTTTGCCCTGGAGGAGATGGAAATGGGAGGTGGGCCGGGGGGAGGGGGCGGGACGGGAGGAGGGAGAACGGGGAATCTTTGGCTGATATGTAAAGTTGAATTATATTGTAAAATAAAATAAAATAAAATTTTAAAAAAAGAACAGAATTTAACGTTTTCAGTGTGTTTTAGACATTCTATAAGCCTATAATTCTATTTCTTTTTTATAAAAAATATTTATTTGATATTGAATATGTTAAAGATTTATGTTTACTTGGCTGGTGTCCCTGTATATCATTTTGAGTGATATGTTGTCTTATGTAATATTCCCATCTTTTACTTTAAGACATGAGGACTGTATAAGAACCATACACAGTTTATACACAGTTGATCATCATTTGCTCAAATTATGTATTTTCAAATAAGCCCATTATTTTTGACAACTATGCAGATGTATCATTGAAAAGACATATAGCCTTTTCCAAAGGTGTCATTATAACAACTGAGTGTATATAAATGAACTACCACAATATGAACTCTCATCTCTCTCAACCATTATGGAAAAACTAATTAAAAATGTACTAATGACTCAAAGTAAATTTTTAAAAGAATAAACTTTTAATTAAAATAAAAGTGAAAATTCTCAATGTCTCAAACTAGACAATAAATTATTATCATTCATAGTGCTATAGGTAAGAGAGAAGATTTATAAGTAGGTGACAATATTAGCAATTATGGCTTTGCAGAAATCATGGAAATACTGAAAAAGTAAGTTAAAAACCAAAATAAAATATTTGTAACCCATATGTCCAAATATAATCCTAATATCAAGATTACATAATCTACTAAATCTAAGAGAATACATGTAAAGCCCAGTAAGAATTGGGAAACATTACATAAAATAACATGTCACTCAAAATGATATGCAAGGACACTAGCCAAGTACACATAAATCTTTAACATAATTAATATCAAATAAATGGTTTTATAAAAATAAATAGCATTACAGGCTTATAAGAATGGCTAAAACCTTAGATCACTACAGTGAATGCCCCAATGCTTCTCCCCAAGATGCTAAGACTGCTGGGAGGCTTCAGAGCTGCATCCCAAATTAACTATCTGGTAGGCTATAGACAGCAAGACCGGGAAAATAGCTGATTGGCTTTTTTTTTTTTTTTTTTTTTTTGTCTTTCACATTCCTTTCAAAAACTCTTTGTTTGAATGCTAATTGGATACTTAAAATACTATTCTGTACCACAACCCAAAAAGGATGAGGCCATGCCCCAAAGCTGAGGTGGGAGTACTTCCCAAACTTCCCTTTCTGTTTGGTGGCTTAGAGGACAATACAGATTGTGTGTTTTTGAAGCTGAACCCTAGACTCCAAGAGTGTTGGGGAAAAGGTTTTTTGTTTTCTTTTGTTGTTGTTTTTTAAAGACAGGGTCTCCTAGCCCCAGGCTGGCCCTGAACTTGCTATGTTGCTGAGGATGACCTTGAAATTCTGATCCTCCTGCCCCCACTTCCAAAGCACTGAAATTAAAGGCATGCCTGGCCACGTGCTATTAGGTGCTTGGGATTGAAATCGGGCGCATCCCAGGCCACTCAATCAACAGAACTATGCCTCCCTCTTATTTGGAGGGGCAGGGATGAGATAGGGTCTTATTCTGTAGCCCAGGATGGCCTCCTGCTTGAGTCAACCAAGTGATGAGACTATCAGGGGCAGGCACCTGCCCTGCTCTGATGGGATTCTCTGCGGCTGTGTTGCCTCAGGCAAGCTGTGGTCCTCCATGACCACCTGTTCCCTTTCTTCAGCCAGCTTCCTTTTCTCTGTCCACGACAAGGCTGTACCTTCGGAATTTCATCATGGGATGGGTTTAAGGTTTCTGTATCTGCCCCTGTTACTAACGAGTCGGTCTGTAGTTAATACAGGTGTCGACCCAGAATAGTATGTGCTGTGCACACTGGATGCTTGATCTGAGAGAAACATTCGATCACGTATAGAAAACCCCGGGAGACTGATGGGAATGATCGGGAAAGATATTAAAGTGACAAATGTGTCTTGAAAAAAAAAAGAAAGGAAAAAAGTAGGGCTAAAACACACTGAAAACATCAAATTCTAAAGAGGATATGGAAAACTTGGTCAATTGATGTATTGCTGAGGAAATGTCAAATTGTGTACCTGTTGTAGAAATGTGTTGGCGATTTATTTAAAAACCTGACACATTGTTGAGAAATTTACTTTCAAAGACTAATCATAAATTTTAAAATCTTTAAAAATATGTATGTTCCCTATACAGTAAATGGTTCAACAAATAATAGCACATTGATATCATAGGATATGATTTTGCAATAACAAATCATACACATGTTGATACACATTCAAATACTTGGATATATCTCCTGAGAATTTTGCTGAATTAGATAAATGTAATCCCAGAAATTATATGATGTTATTCCATTCTTATAACATTTTGAAGTAACAACATAATAAAAATTAGAATACACTCATGATATTCACTATATGCTTTAGGTAGTAGGTGTCATGCAAGGAATTATATGATTTAGAAAGATAAAAGGAGTAAAAACCTTTAAAAAAAATCTTTGTGTTTCTTGAATAAAATTGCAAAGAGATACACATTTATGTTGAAATAAAGAACCTAATCTTTTCCCTCATACGCTATGCACACCTTACTTCTCAAAACCAGCAAATGAAAAGATAGAGGTGGTTAGAGCTGCCTCATACCCGTTCTCAGTCTTCTGCTGTCCTTGCATGACTGACTGTATGAGGAAGGCTGATCCTTGCACACGCTGTCAGAGCTAACCTATCATTTCCACTATAATCACACACTGATCTGTTAATATCCATAACTTCATCTGCAGAGTTCTTATGCTGGAACAGAATCTGAATCATTTACACGCACCCTTGTTAAAAATGCTATCCTAAACGTCTACAGCCTGCCTTGATGGTTAGCATCTTGTCTCTCACCTGGAAATAAGGGCATAGCTGCTCTAGAATGTGTCAATAGCAGATGTCCTGCACAACATGCAGATGAAGCTCTTCCCAATATTCCTATCTGTGACAAAGATGTTTCTCTCAATTCTTATGTGTACACTCCACCCTGCCAGGAACAGTGTGCCAGCCTGCAGGTAAGAACTTGATTACCCCTGTCTTTTTTAGTCTTTTTTTTTAATTAGTCTTCAAGGTCTTGTATCTTTAAAGATATGCACAAAATTTAATTTCTTAGAACAAATATAAAATTGCATCATAAAAATAAGTTTTATAATCAAACATCGCTTTCATTTGTTTCTTATAGAGAGTAGTCAATGAATTATACATGGACATTTATGTCTTCTATGGGGCTGATTATAGAACTGGCTACCCAAGCTTAATTCTTCTAGTCATATATTGTACATCATGGAGTTTAATTAAAAGTGCATCTGCTTCACTATGTAGTAAATGATGCATGCAAGTAACTCCACAGTACATACATATTTCATGTATTCATTATGCGTTTTATAATTTAAAGTATGGCTGTACATATAATTAAACAAAAAGTTATGTGATTTTTCAAACTTGGTAAACACAGAGAGAAATAGTAAATACAAAATTTTTGAGTAGAATTAGGAGAATGTGAAAACAGGGGTTGTTTTAATCTACTCCTATTTAAAAATTAATACCTGTGTATATTGCTTTTTATTTAAAACAATATATTTATGAAAGAATATGTGTATTATAAAACAATGTAGATATTTTAAAGTATAACAGGCATTATATTTAAGATGTAATTTTGGTCTATTGACAACCCAAAGTCTTTAATGCTAAAATTTAGCAAATAATTTATGGTTGACATTAGTAATTCCAGTTGTGTTTTTTCTAGGCCTCCTATTTTGAAGCTTCTTGTATATATCTAGAAACCTTAACAAAATCCTGTCACAGTTTGATTGTTTTAATGAACCTGAATTTGGGAATTTCACCCTAGTCTGAAATTAACTTAAATTTCTGTCATCAAGTCTCTTAGAACACAGCTCTAAAAATGTTCCCATGTAACACCAGCTTTGATTTTTGTAATACTTCATTTTTCTCTGTTTATATAATTTTTTAGTAAAATACAAATGAAAAATAATAATACTAATCACTTCACTTTCTCAATACAGCGTTTAGTAAAAGACTTGTACCATTGTGGATGGCTTAGTTTTCTTTGGCTGGTTTTACGAATCCCTTTACAGGTTTGCAGGACTTCTCCTATAATTTATTTACAAGTGATTTTCTCTATCCAACTTAAGTTTACTCACAAAAGGCTTAGAATTTATGTCTTGCTATCTTTTATCAGTTTTGGAAAGTGGCATGTCTAGATTTAGCTACCTGCAGAATGATACTGTAAATTTCCTTGTACAGAAATATTTCATGTCCTAAAATCTTACTTTCTGTTAAAAATGAACATAAAAAAAATTGGTATATGTAGGAGGAGAAAAGTAAAAAGGGAGGAGAGAGGAAGTCAGGAAAGAAGGGAGGAAGTAAGAAAAAACAGAAACAAATGTGTTCAAAGTGTTCATAAGAGAAGATTTTACCAGAGAACATGAATTTATTTTTTTAACTAAGCAGGTAATTGAAGCCTAAATATGGCAGGAGCCTAAAAGAAACACACAAGTAAGCAAAATGCAAACCGCAAATAAATTAAATATAAAATTATGAATTTTATGACATAAAAACAAAAAAAAGAAAACTTGAAAAGCTTTATGCCATAATGGACACATTGGATCATAGAAGACAGAAAGTAACTAGTCATGAAATGAGTCAGTTCATAATTATAAAGAATTCATTTAATAAATAGGATAGCAATAGTGTATGAGTATGGCCTTCCCCATGTGCATTCAATGGCTACAGAAGTCAGAAGGGTGCCTCAGATCCTTTGGAAGTAGTGAGCTCTTGTGAGCCACATGCTGTGAGTGCTGGATACTGATCTTACATCCACTGTGTCAGTCCTTCAGACCCAACAAAGACCCACGTTTAAGATCACAAAACAATTTCCCATCCAGAAATAAATACCTTAGTCACAAAAAATACATGCATGTTCACAGTGAATTTAGATTAGATACTAAAAATAGAAAATACAGGAAGAATATCCACAAAGTTGGAAAATTATAAAGTATTTCAAAATTTCAGAAATCCCTCAAGAAATATAATCGAAAGCAGAATCAACCAAACTCTGTATGAGTAAGTTTGCATGTACAACAACAGTAGCACTTACAGGAATAACCATGACCATAGCCACTGCTTCAGAAAGAGTGAATGTTCCTAAAGCAATGACCTTATTGCACATTTTAAAAGTGAAAAAATACCTCATCACTGCTAACAGCAATAATTGGATTGGTAGTAATATTTGGAAATAAATGAAATAGGAAAGAGCCAAATCAAAGAAATATCTCTTATACAAAAGTCTGCCTCGGTGAGAACAACAAAATTGGTAATTCTGCACCCAGACTGAGGTAAATGAGGAAAGACATAGACTTTGGAAAGCCAGAAAGGGAAGGGGGGCATTACTACAGATTATAAAATTATAATGAACAATATGAAAACATTTATAGTTTAATTGACAACTTTGACAAAATGGTAAACTTTTCTGGAAAGATACAAACAATCCTCATGTATAGAAATATATAGACAAATAGCATTCTTATTTAATAAACGAAAAATTTTTAAATAACTTTTTTTATTTTTGCAATGTGGTTAAAAGAGCTACTCAGTGCAATGTACATTTTATTTTTATAGGCTGCATAGCTTTATAATACTTGAGAATGCCCTTTATAAGCTGTTTGCAATTATCAGTACCTTTTAAAACATTTATTTTATTTTATTAAATATTTGATATGAGTACTGTACATACATGATTTCTACTCCTCACTATCCTTCTAGCTCTTCCTGTTCCCATCCACACACCTTGCAGTTTCATGACTTCTTATTTATTTATTTATTTGTTTGTTTGTTTATTCATTCATTCATTCATTCATTCATTTATTTATTTATTTATTGTGTGTAATTATAACTTGCTGTGTCTGTTAAATGTTTCTCATATGTTTGTGTGGTTAAGCCTGACCATTTGGGATAGGATTACCAGTCAGAGGCTTCCCCACTGTAAAAGACTGAATCTCCTCTCCTATAAGACATTAATTGAAACTGCAGATTCACATGATTTTACTCTGGAATTTTATTAAATATTTAAGAAAAATAGCAGTGAGTCTACCGTATTCTTCCAGATAATTGAGAACTACTGAACTCATTCTATAATTGCAGAATTAATATATAGTCTTTAAGTATATTACATGTGGAAGTATCTACAAAACATAAACTCTCACTATCATAGTTAAAAGAATTCTCAAAATCACATCAAATTTCATAAAAATACATAAATCTGTGTGTAATTTAGCAAAAATATGTATTTGGGCTATGTAATACTGCTGTAATTAATCAATTTTTATTATGTGTTCTGCTAAAAACCAAAACCAAAAAGACATGATTGTTTCAGTAGACAAGGAAAAACAAAGTAACAAAATCCAGCGGCCTCTTCTGACAAAATTTCCCAGAAAATTAGTATTATTTGTCTGGAGAAGTTATGGAAACAACCCTCAGTCAAACTTACTAATGAAGGACCAAACCGTGCAGTGTATATCTAAAAAGGTGTTAAAATTTTTCATTCTGATCAATTCTATTGCACATTCAACCAGAGACTTGGCTGATGCAAGAGATTTTTTTTAAATTTGTTTTGGTTTAGATTATATACATACTGAGGGAGTGTGTTATATGCACATGAGTGCAAGATTTTAGGGAGGGCAGAGGGATCAGGGTCCCAGGAGCTGGGGTTACAATGTTTTTGAGATATCCGAGGTGGGTACTGTGAACATAACTTGGGTCTACTGAGACATCATTTCAGACTGTAAATTTGTTTCTTGTCTTTTTGTTGTTGTTGTTGTTGTTTTTCAAGACATGGTTTCTCTGTGTAGCTCACTCACTGGAACTCACTTGGTAGCCCAGGCTGGCCTCAAACTCACAGAGATCCACCTGCCTCTGCCTCCCAAGTGCTGGGATTAAAGGCATGCGTCACCACCAGCCAGCAAAAGTTAAAATTTTAATTGTTGCAAAAGTAGTCTGCACATTGAACATGGTAGAAAAATAGGAAATACGTGTACTTATTTATAGAAAATTGATTTGGAGAAATGTCTGAAAGTTAGCCTATTCATAAATTCTAATCTTCTTAAATCTTATCAAATGTAAAACTGTGGTAAAGTGACCTACACCAAGGAATCACCTCAGAAGTGAGCCATGTTCTTCAAAGAAAGCTGAAAATGTTGAAATATCAAATTTGATATCACAAAATCACCATAAGTATTAACTCAAGAGAAAAAAAACTATCCCTATAATATGTGTGCAAAAACGTGCATGACATGTTTATTTGTAGTAGCAAACAGTGGAAAAAAACCCTTAAAGTTCTGTAAGATTAATGAGTGAAAAATTCCAACAATTGAATAGAATTGAATACTATTTAAAAATATAAATGCCATAAACTCACAACAAGCCAGCCATTGGTGAACCTCAAAAGTTGCACTGGGTTAACATAAATAAACTGAGGGCTAGAGAGATTGCTTAACAGTTAAGAGCAAATTTAGCTCTTGCAGAGGACCCAGGTTCAGTTACTAAAATTTACATGGCAGCTGACAACTGTCTTTACGGAACAGATGATATGATTCCTTTCTTTATCATCTGCAGACACTATACAAGCATGATTCACAGACATATAGAGACAAAACCTATGCAAATAAAATATAAATGAATAAATCATTTAAAAACATGGACCAGGATGCTCAGTCAGAGGGTATTGGGCTGGAGTACATTAGGTGCTGGGTTCAACTTTCAGCAAAACAGTGCAAAATAAATGAATAACAAAAAATTATATTTTATAATTTTTATATATATAACATCATCTCTTAGAATAATTCACATTAAAAAAGAAAAAATAAATGGTTTTTTTTTGTTTGTTTTGTTTTTCGAGACAGGGTTTCTCTGTGTAGCTTTGCGCCTTTCCTGGCGCTCACTTGGTAGCTAGCCCAGGCTGGCCTCGAACTCACAGAGATCCGCCTGGCTCTGCCTCCCGAGTGCTGGGATTAAAGGCGTGCGCCACCACTGCCCGGCAAAAGTAAATGTTTAATTAAAAGTGGAGATGGAGTGTACAGGATTATATTTCTGAAGAAAAGAGTGATCAAAATATGTAATTGTAATGACATCCCTATATTTGAGGTATGACACACATGTTTACTTTTTTTTTATTGTGGTCATGTTTCTTAGTGAATACAGCGGTGGAGAGAGGACTCAATGGGTAAAGCATTTATCATACAGGGTGAGAATTAGCGTTTAGATCCCAGTACCCCTTTAAATGTCTGCTGGGTGTGGCCTCTAACATTGTTGATCAGAAGACAGAAACAGGATTACTGAGGCAAGCTTTTTCACATGGAACAGAAAGAACAGTTACGGCACATCTGCCCTAGTTTTAATCGGGATTGTAAGTTAGGATAGAGGAGGAGAAAAAAAATGCAAAAATTTCAAAATTTAAAAGACATGTTTGTCATAGTTTGAAGAAGCTGTGAAGCTCAAGGAGATCTGGAAGCATCTTTTGCGCTGGGTAAAGATTAATTTGGAGAATAATTATATTGAATTGTTGAAAATAAGTGACCATGAGTATTCAAACCTAATTGGACACCTAAATCAATCATTGACACCCCTAAAGTCTCAGGGAACAGCAGGAGTGGGAGAGAACGTGAGTGCCAGTATATGGGAAGAACTATTACAAAACTGTCTTTTGGACACAAATTCACTCTTGTTCTCTTGATTCACAACAGATATCATTATCTGTAGAAGACCTGTTCAAAATTAAGCCAAAATTCCATCATAGATCATGGATTCAGGTAACTCCATCTCTAGCTGAGGAGAAACTGGGAGTTAATGGCAGCTAGGAGAGAGAAAGTCAACTTTCTCTAGGACTTTGGCCATTGGTATGTCACCAGTGATCCAGTGGATGACCTATCCCCATGTCTGTATGTTTATATGAGAGACACAAATTGGACACGTTGAATTAAAAGAAAATAAAAAAGAAGACAGGAAATCTCCAGGGAGTTGGAGGAATAGGAGCAGATAGATCATAAGATCATAATTCATTTTGTGCATATGTGAAACTATCATAGGATAAATTTTAGAATTTAAAAATGAAGCTCTAGGACATAAAGAGGGTAGGAATGTTAAGGGTTATTTGAGCTACAATTGTTTTGTCTAGTGTATAGTTTCATTTTTCTGTTCCTTACTCTGTCCAGTGGAAATACTACACCAAAATGAATGTGCTGATTCATAAAAGGTAGCTCATTAGGCTGTATTTTCCTCATTATTTTAAGAAGTGTGACATACATATCATAGTACTGCCTATTACACTGTCAGGAGGCAGACCTAAATTAGATGGACCAGTGTAAAACTTTTCTGAGAATAGTTAAGGCCACACACTTTAAATCTCCCACTATAATTAAAGTCAATATACAAAGCACATGCCATACATAAAGTATCAGTGAAATCATAACTCTAGTGATTCTCCCAAGGGTGGAATGACTACAGAAAGGAAGATTTTTTAATTTTCAAGGCAAAATTTAATTTTGGCAATTAATGGGATAGAAAAATGAATAGAACCAGGAAGACAACAAGCTTAGCAAAGTCCTAATTGCCTGACAAGATCCATCCTTCTTATGTTAACAGAATTTGGGATGGTCCAGGGACTATTCAGCTGGATATAATAGCTATTGGTTCTTGTTTTTACAAATGGTCATGTAAACAATTTTTGGCTAATCTAATATTTATGATACATGTGTCTTGACTCCTTTAGTCTTTATAAAGTGACTAAGTATTTGATACTTAAGTCTTTTTTTCTCTCCCAAGTAAGAGAATGGTTGCAGACAGTGAAAAAGTAGCAAAAATTCTAGGAGTCATAATCATTCTAAGATGGTCATACACCCAACAGTGAATTACTACTACCTTGTTCTAGCCAATGCATTTGGTAATTTTCTTGTTAGAACAACTTACCAAATTGCTTCTATAATTCCCTAATATGTGGTATCATGGTATGTGCTGTTTAGAATGATCCCATAAGCATACAGACCTATTCTTCAACTTTTATGTCCTTATCTATTAGACTATTCAGAAAAGGAAAGAGAGAGAAGGTAAGTGGCCAGCATGAGTTGACTCTGAGGTTGCAGAGGTGTAGTAGAATTTGAATTCAGGCTCCAGAATCCTAAAGATCTTATTACTCTTTCCATTGTATCACAGAGGCTTGTCGAGAGACTCAAAGTTAAGCTTACATGCAGAAGAAAGTGCACAGTCTTGGAGATGTGGGAACTCAGCTGTGGCTGAGTCTTTCTCATTATTCTATTTCAAATATTTCACAAATGTTCAAGATCTACTTATTGGGAAGAACTTAAGATAAAGTTTGAGAAGAAAAAGTAATATTTTAAGTTGCTTTAAGTTACCCAGGAATGAAAAAGATAATAATCTTTTTTCTTTCTGTGTTATGCAAGAAATGCAGCTGAATGAGTTTACAGGGATTGCTCATGTACTAAAAACTAACTCTAAAATATTTATTAGAAAAGAATATAAAATTTGTGAAATACAACAAAATAATAAGCCTCAGAAAGAGTAGGCTAAGAATAGAACTCTGTTCCTTTGAGGATTTGCCATTATGATTCTTTATCTCATAAAGTTTATTGGCAATTTACAAACACGAACTACGGAGTCAGTCAAGTACCTCAGAAATATTTGTCATTCAGGGAGCCTCTGATCACGAGATAGGTGGTGTGAACCAAGAAAATCCCTATAAGCAGCTGATCCTGAGCTGTGTGTCCATAGGCAAGGTTAAATTTAGTGGCAACAGACAAGAGAATATCCAGCCAGGTGCCCCCAAAACTTGTGTTCTGCTAGCATTAAGATCCTTGGGGTCCCCAAGCACACCCCTGTGGAGGGTTTGTAAGAACCCAAAGAAGAAGGAGCAGTTGAGAGTACTGTATTTGTTAAGTCAATGCCTGTGGCAAAGCAGTGGCTTACCAATCAAGATGCAGTGTTCAACAGGTACTTCTTGCCACCAATGAACAATTCACACTAGCACAAAACCAGGGCTGAGAAAATGGACCAGTTCCCATAACGTCTGGACACTCCAGACAAGTCCAAATGTTTCCCATGAACCCAAAAGACACAGAGGGAATGAAGTAGACAAAAGCCTGAGTTTTTAAAAATAAACTTAAATTCATTTTGTTTTGTTCTTCTGGTAAGTGTATAAGGGATCAGGAAAGTAACTGAACTCAGGAGTCATGTGGAAAGATGGAATTTCAGATTAAGTTATTGAAGACACACTTAACTACTTGGTTAAAATATTGCTTTAAGAAAAATGAATGTTATAATGTGGCACTACTACATTTGCTCCAGAATAATAAGATTTACTACTCAATTATTTGTCTTTCTCATAAGTTACAATGTCAATTTTCCATAGAATATTGTGATTTTCCGTACAGGAACCCAGAACTAATTATTGTCAGAAATATTATTCACAAAAAGTACTGAATGAGGGCTGGAAAGATATCTCAGTGGTAAAGAGCACTTACTACTCTTGTAGGGAAACCAATTTGATTCCCAGCACCCATGTGGTGGCCCACAACCTTCTCTAACTCCAATTCCAGGGACCAGATACCTCTGCTGATGTCCTTGGTCTGCTATGTGGACATAGTGCAAATGTATATTCAGTTGCACACATATCCACATAAAATCAAATACATACTAACGAAAAAGTGCACAATCAGGGCTGACGAGGTAGCTCAGGGAATAAATTGCTTACTGTGTTAACTTATGGAATAGAGTTGGGTTGGGATCACTAGATTCTACATGAAAACCTGGCAGCTGTGGCACGTCCCTGAAATGTCAGGATTCTGGAAACAGACAAGACAAGCTGATAAGCTGACCAACTAGAAATGATGAGCTCTGTGCTTAACAAGAGACCCTAGATCAATAAATAAAGTAACAAAGGATGGAGGAAAACACTTGATATCAGCTTTGGCCTTCCAATGACATTTTCACTCACACACACGCATATGTACACATATGCACACCAAAAACACTGAATACAGATGTAATATTTGTTTGAAGAGTAAGAGATTCATGCTATGTTACATTATTTTATATTATGTTCAAGCAAATTTACTTAGCCTTTGGTATTTCTATCACATTATTACATCAGAATTCTCACCTCAGTGACTCAACACATGCATGCATCTCCACTCTTGCAATCTTATTCTAGATGCATATTCTAAGTCAGCTTATCCAATTGAATCAAAAATTATTTTTAATTATTCATTATTGGAGAATATCATATTATATATCTTGATCACATTCAGCCATCTTTCTTCCTCTGAGACCTACTCCTCACCTCTCCCCCCCCCAATAGCCTATCACAATCAATTTTTATGCACATTCACTCCTGCCTGTGGTACTATCCACTGGAGCATGACTTACCAGGAACAACAGAGAACTAACTTGCTCTCCCTCAGGAACCAGCAACAGCATAGGACTGCTCAGGAGTGGAAACCCATAAGGTCCTCTCCACCCTTGGTTAGAAAGTAGATGTCTTGATTTCAACCAAATAGTCATTGCTGATGTGAGTTTTTGAGCATGATGGTCATGTAATATACAGAAGACAACATTTTGTTCCGGTCCTCCAAACCCTTAGCTTTTACAGTTTCCTCACTATCTCTTCCTCCATGGTCCCTAAGCCTTTTCAAGAGGGTAGGAGGATATAGATATCCCATCTGTGGCTGAGCAGTCCACTGAGACTTATTCTGTACACTTTGATATGCTATGAGTTTCTATATAAACTACTATTTATTACATGAAGCATTTCTGATGAGATCTGAAATCTACACTAATAATATGTGGAGATGCAAATTTAGAGGAAAATTTGATACTGTGTGCATTTAGCAGAACAATAGTAGTATATGCATACCTGGGGACTGTGAGATCCTTAACTACAAATTGTTGGCCAGGTTTAAAATGCCATGTGCGTTTCATACTGTGGAGCAGCACCTAAATCCACTCAGAAAGCATTTGGTTACCATATTTTATAAATTTATTGACAAGCAACAAATCATTTGCAAACTTTTGTGTAGCAGACCTTTTATCTTTCACTAGACCTTAAGGTTTTCCTAAAGTCGTATCTTAAATATATTCTTCATAGGATGTAAAGTACCTGAGTTTGAGATGAGCTGCTTCATATATTCAACATATGGCAACCTGAAGCAGTGCTTGGAAAGTATTACACTCTCAGCAAACACTATCAATATCTCCCAAGTACTTGAGTTACATAAAGCACTTCAGTTCAATGTGACCTTGATTTTTGATTACAAAAGAATTATTTGTAGTAGTAATATTAAACATTGCATAAAAAATTGTGAATAATTTGGGTGAAATTTGAAATACTATCCAAATAGAATGCTGTGGTGGGTTTGGTTCGATAAATAGGTTGCTATTTTCACATCATCAGAAGAATTCTAAGAGGAATCTGAGTTAGTTACTGTATCTGACAACCGAGGCTCACTTGATATCTTAGAGATTCCTCTCCAGAGCTCAGGGACCACTTCTGGGGATGTTAAAATGCCCCCTATTTCCTGATTGTGCCAACACACTGGATTAAGAGATTCTTCTTACTTAGATATCTCTGTAGCACAGGAACCAGAACAAAGACATAGACTTGTATGGCAAAGAAACACCCCACACACCGACCCAGGCTCAAATCCATCTTTACCTTCTGAACTAGATTCTTGTTCATTTTTAGTTTGTATCTATAAATGATCCTTTACAATGTGAATTTTCAACTCCAAGGACTGCACAAATAACATAACTCTATAGGAATATGTTTACCACTAGTATAAAACTGAAAATTCATTAAATGGAACATAAGGTAATATACTGATCTATACCAATCAACTGTTTTATAAACACAGTTTGTTTATAAATAGAGAGGCATATTTACACATTAGCTCAACATCCATGGATCAATCATGAAATGAAACAGATAACTGTGGAGATGGGATTTCATATGGTTGATAGGAAACCACTATACACTCATAATGCAAATTAGAGCTAAATAGTCTACACAAAACTCATGATATTGAGTTGTTTGATATTTTACAGGTGTAGTCAGATCATTAATACTATATTTCAAAAACAGAAATGGTTATCACAAATAGCAAATTTTAAAGACCAACTTTGGAGAATATTGTCATCTACTAGAACATGGAAGTAATGGTTATCAACTACAGAGATTTACCCTAAATAACTCTTCTGGGACAAAGAATACTGTGCCTTCTAAATCAGGAAAACATCATCATTTCCAATATTGTGGCCCATACCTTCAGACCTCATAATTTTTTTTATTGTCCTATACAAATTCTCAATTTTAATTTCAAATATGGTAGTATTAAATACCCAGTTGATATTATGGGGACAGAATTATTGTCCTTTTAGTATAACCTTTGTACTCCAATAGTCACCTGACATGAAAAATTTAGTTCAGATTGGTCCTCATGGGATCCAACTATCTGGGACTTTCTCTAATACCATATGGGAATCACAGATTTCCAATTTATTCATTCTAAAAAGAATTATAGGTACCCATCTTCAACTGGAAGATATTCACAGAGAACTATAAACTCTTAATTTAAAAGGATATATTTCTCTTCCCTGGTATTTATGGGTGTTATGACATCATAATGCTGGGAATCATAATATTTATATGTTTTCTGTAAAGACATCACTTACAGTAAGACAATTACACTGATTGAAATATAGTCATTAAAACTGATACAATCAGGAGATCTTTCATATGCACAATTTGTAGAGAAATTTCTCTTAGGTCATTAAATAAAGTTGCTAATTAATCTAATAAAAGAAAACGGGGAAATGAATCAAATCAATACACAATAAATAAAAGTCATTCAGGAGGAGTATTTACATATATATGTGATCTTTCTTTGCTTACCTGAGAAAAATCATCCTCCTTCTGCTCAGTAGAAACGTTCAATCATGAAAGTGCATGTTGTAGATTCATGGACATATTGATATTAATAGTATCAATTTTGATCATGTACCATTTTGCTGCTTATAAATTTCTATAGTTTGAAAAATGTATTTTCAGGCATTGTGTAAACTCTATGGCATATTCTACAATTTTGAATGATGCACTTGTTCAAAAGATGAATGTAGTTTTGAATTATGGAAGTCAATATTTGAATAATCCATTTGTATAAGAAATCATATCTTCATGAAATTGACATTAATATTTATGCCCAAAGCTATTTAAATCGAAAGAAAGATGTTATCGGTTCATATTACCAAGTATGAATTCCTTCTTACTGAGGGGGTCTTAAGTCAAATCAGATAGTTGTTAGCTATCCTCAAGATAAAATTGACACAACTGTATCATTGGACGTATCTTGCCAGGCTCTTCATCATCATGGTTCATAAGCTTTACAGCTGGTCAGGTGGAACTACTGATTGAGTTTTCTCCCTTGTCAGCTTGCATATTCATTGAGACACTATGAGAGATAGTCTTCAGGGAGGAATCCTATATGTCAGCTCCAATTTTATTCCCAGTCCTGTTGCCTAAGTGTGTGGTGGAATCAGCTTCCATTAGCTGTCAGAGGAGGTGATACCCTGACACTTCCTCAGTACCTCCCAGAATGGGAGCACATGGAGTTCAGGTTGCGGTTGTTAGGTTCTAGGTTCCATACCTGTCTCACTCAACATGTTTGTCTATCAATAAAGAGATCCACATTCCAATTTCCATTCTAAACTAGATTTGATTGGTTGAACTAAATTTGAATTTATTAACAGATCTTCCCTTCCTTTTTACCGTATTCCCTTTTCCTTTCCTTCTATTTTCTCTTCCCTCCACCTTTGCCTCCTGTGTTCTCTCCTCTCCTTACACTCCCCTCAACTTTAGCTCCTTTTCCTGTCCTATTTCCTCTTCTCCTGTGGTTCTTCCCTCTCTTCCTCCCTCTTCCCTCACTCCGTCTCATTTTATCAATTCAAATATCTAGTCTGTTCTTCATATGTTAACATCAAGCTGACAAACCAAACAAACAATTCTCCTCCAGTCAAGCTCAGGAGACAGTGAGTTTACTAAAATTAATTGCAAGACGATGGTTGAGGAGTTTCTTACAGGACCATGGATAACACATGCAGCTGTACCTGCCAGAAGACCACATATATTATAAAACCGCAGTTCCATATCACATGCAGACAGCTCCATGGAGCAGCTTCTCTTTTTAGATATTTTTATTTTTCTTATAACGCTCTGTAGCTGAGGTTCTCAACCTATGGTTCGTGACCCATTTGGGATATCACATATCAGAGATCCTGCCTATCAGATATTTACATTATGATTCATAACTGTAGCAAAATTAGAGTTATGAAGTACCAACAAAATAATTTTATGGTTTGGAGGTACCACAATATAAGAAACTGTATTAAACAGTCACAGCACTGGGAAATTTGAAAACAACTGTTCTGTGGGGTATAACTTTTAGGAATTCCCAGGGCCTGTTTGGTTTTGTTTACTTCCTGAGTTTTACAAGCCTGACTTCTCCATTCAGAATGTCTTTACTTGGAGGAAATAGCTATAGGACACTTTTATCCTCCTTACACCTCTCATTCAATTGAAACAGGAAATAAAATGTTCCCTGTTTTTCAATAGGCCCTCTTTACAAGGCATATGAGAATAATGAGTTTCCTTAAATGTATCAGCACAGTGATGTGACTGTTTATGTAAGTGTGTGTATGTATATATATATATACACTACTTATCTGATTTTTATATAAAGATACTGAGTAGATCTCAGATCTCAGGGTATCAAAAGTAATAGTATCAGTCATTTTTGATACAGAGACATATGGCTATACACATGCATGGTAGGTTAGACTTACCCATTTCCCCAGCATATAAAAAAATTTCCATTATTACATCTGTTCTCCAAAGAATGACTTATTGATTAAGTTCATATCTTATTTTAAAACTTTTATATAACTTTGAGAAAAAGGAGAAACAACAGAAAATGAGTATTTGGAGAGGGAAAGTAGGAAAAGCAGAGACAGCGGGAGGAGGAGCGATGAAAACAGGTAATTATTGGATCACCTCCCTTGTTCCATGAAATGTGACAAGTTGTGTTAACAGTTTCCTTACACCTTCAGTTCTTGCCATCTTACCAAAATTGAAAATGAAGGGCAGAAATCAAGACAAATATGCCAGTTAACATAGTTATTTTGAAGACACAACACATACAAGTTGTTGTATTTAAAAATATTTGCTTGATCTAGTTGCCAAAATATCAGACACCTTGTCATTTGGGAGTGCTCAACAATTAAAGGTAATTTTGAAATCAGACAGGCTTGTTGCTGGCATGTTAAGCCTTTCTCACTGAGATGAAAGATGTAATCTGGCAGCACAGCTACTGTACAGTGGGAGAATTTAAAATGTTATGGGTACCAAAAATGCTAGTACCCCAAGAATGCTTCTTCACTCAAGTATAGTTATATTATTATGATGAAAATCTGTTAGCATTATGGGTTTGCACATTTATTTCTGATGCTTCTGAAGGAAACTATGTTTCTTCTTTTTAAAGTTAATTTATTTTTTGACATAGCTTAAATTACTCTGTTTTAAACAGAGATATATAAAATCATGTTTTTATTTATTTATTTTCATTTTCCTTCTCTCCTACAATAATCCTGACCTCAGTTCCCCTGCTGCACACACTCCTTCTAATTCCCCATCCCTATCACCAAGATCCAATATATTCCTTTTTATTTTATACTAAATGTATAAGAAAGAATATAGTTACTAATTAGTTATATGGTTATAACCAAGTTACATGGCAAAGTCTCATACCATGTTCTGTTAGATTTATATATTCCTTCAGAGCACTGAGAAATGAGTCTTTCATTGAAAGCTACTTAGGACTTTCATTGACAATACTAATTTGAGGAATAAATATGTTCTTATAAAGTAGCTGGTTGCCTTAACTGATGCTGGCATAACTTCATTTCTACCTTCCAATCTGTGCTGGGACTTTGCATGGCTTGAGATTACACAACTCTTGTGCATGGTGTCTCAAGACTTTGCCTCGGTTGAGACTGTACAACTCTGTGAGTGGACTGAGAGCTCACATGTACACCTGCCCTGCTGCATCCAGAAAACACTGGCTCCTTGCAGTCAATCACTTGCTCTGACTCTTAAAATCTTTCCACCTCCTCTTTCACAAAAATGAGCCCTGATCTTTGAGAAGAGAAGATACACACTGAGTTTTAATTCCATAGATATCTACATTTATTTTCTTCTTCTGATAGCTAGAGCTTTGGTAAAAAAAAATATTTTATATCTAAACTCATTACAGTCTTGTACAAAGTGAGTAGGGGAGAGAGCTCAAGGAGAACAATTTGTTTACATATAAATTATCATCAAACTTGAATACTTGTAAATGATTTAAATTTTTATTTATAGATTAGCAAAAGTGTTTTTGTATAAAAATGTCATCTAATTTAAAGCTCTAAGAGACTCTAGCTCTGCATGCTGTGAAACATTGAAAAGAGGCAAAATTCTTTACAGGGTAGATTCTATTAAAATTACTCAGTACATGAGCAATCTATCAAAATACAGTTGTTGTTTTATATTTCTATGTAGCTTAAAACCTAATTTTCCAGAAGAAATACCTGACATCAAGTAGAATTGGGAATGGAAGCTGATGGCAGTGAGATCTTAAACTATCAATACTTGTATAGTTTTTCAGTGTTTGAGCAGAGTGTTAAAGAGCTGCAGTGAATGGTAAGTGTCTGATGGTGCGTTAAATTACACACATGTTTTCATGTAGACTGGGCCTCCAGTTATGAAAAATTCGTTATACAACACTACAGATGGCATGAAAGAGACTTATTTTTGCTTCATTGCTCTATATTATAAATTATGAATGAAATGAAACAGTAAAACCATAAATCATTAATTTTTAGCCACATGACCAGAAGAGAGCTGACAATCAGATGTTTTTAGAAAATTAGATGCAAGAGAATATTGAAGAACAATTTATCATTTAAAGAAAGCCAAGATTTACTTCACTTGAGGTGGAAGTAAAGTTCAGTAATTATGATTCAAACGGTAAATAATTTAACAGGGTTGAATTTTAATGACTGCAGATATCACATTCATCATTCACATTGAAAACACTTCATTATTCAATTATTAAACATATTACACTGGAAATGAGAAATTATCTTATATGAACTATCACTGTTTTCTAAGAGCATATTGCAGCTTATTTGTTATGGAATACACACAATAAAATCTTTTTATCAAAAGAGAACAATAGAAAATCCTTAAGGAAGATTATTGATCAGTATGGAATATAAACATAATCTTTGTCAACATAGCACTTTGTGGTTTTGTCATTTAACCCTTATCTCTCTCTTTTTTTTTAAATTTTTCTGCTGCTTTAGAGTTATATAATCTACAGCAGAGACTTCTTACACAGGGGAGCTTGTATTACCAAATTCCAGTGATATTTTGGCAGTGTACATTTAAATGTTGTATTCATTATACGGAAACAGTGATGATGACATTATTTGAACTTCTGTACAGAAAGTAAACACTTGTTGAGTATCAGCTTCTCCATGATCTCTATGTAATAGCACTTCTCAAAGTTGTCCAAGTTTGTAGTCCTAACTGTGGTTATGTAACTTTTGCAGCCGAATAAATAATCATTAAGGACACTAAGCTGAGAAGTCAACCTGAATTTCCTTTGGAGATCAATGTACTTGGAATTCCTGCAGAAGTGAAGAGATTAAATTCAGAGATGATTGAAAACAGAAGTAGAGATTGGAATGTGATCAAAGCTGCAAAGAGGCCACAATTCGAAGAATGTACTTAGCCTTGGAAAGCTTGGTTAGGGAAAGAAATACCTTTATTCAGCATCTAGAATGAACACAGCCCACTAACATGTTTGATTTTAAACTCATAAAATAAATGTGTATGGTTTTGTTTTAGCAACAATAGACTATGAATATACCAAGACATTCAGATCTTGACTATCTCTTTTTAATTTAACTAAAACATCATTGTCAATGATTGTTTTTGCCTGAGGTTAATGCATGGCGGGGGGGGTTGGGGGGAGCTGGAAAAAACATGCTTGTTTTTGAAGTATAAATAAAGATGGATCAAACTATTCAGGACTTCCACTTGTGTGAATCTCATCTATTGGTTAAAATATTAAGGCAACTCCATGTAGTTAAAAGGGAGGTTTATTTTGTGGGGTAACTTACAAGTGAAGGGATAGGTAACAGGGTCTGGGAAAGGTGAAGTGCAGTTCAGTGGTGTTCACTGGAAAACTCTGCTCAATCTACCTCCAGTGTCCAGGATCCAGAAACCAAGAGAGCAGGCACATCCGGATCTCGAGTATTAAGGGCTCCTGTCTCAGCCCTGCCTTGTAGGTGTGACAGTTACTGAAGCCTCAATGGGGGTAGTACTTCCAGATCAAAGCTGGAACAGCTACTCATTACACTCAACTGGTAGTGAGTCTCTTTTTTGTGCTGATACCCCTTTCCTATCTCAGGACCTGAACCTGGCTGAGGCAGGACCCTGGCACTTTACTTACAAGAATTGCTGTGGTTAAGGTGTCTCTTTATAACAATAAAACCCTAACTAAGAAGGAAATTGATGCAAGAAACTGGGGTATTTGGTTTAGGAAATTTGAACTTTGGTTTAGGAAATCACTGGAATGCTTTATGCGCTGTTTAAAGGGCTATACTAGTAGGAGCATGGAAGACAGTGGTGTTGAGGGTGATTTGAGCAGTGGGGGAACTGGCTCTAGAGGTTTCAGGGGAGAAAAATTTTAGTATGTTGATCAGAGCACATTCTTGTGTTATTTTGGTGAAGAATGTGGCTATTTCTTTCCCTTTGTCTGAAGAGTTCACCTGAAGCTAAAGTGAAGAGATTTGAATTAATTCTGTTGTCAAAGGAAATCTCAAAACAGCATAGTGTTGACAATGTTTTGTAGTTATTAGTATTCACTCTTATGGAGATTTATAATGAAAAGGAGCAAGCTTAGCAAGTAAAAATACAAAATGTACAGATTAAGGGAAAGTGGCCAACAGGAAGTGGAATGGAGCTAAGGCCTGTATTCAAGAAGATAAACAGATTAAGAAATGAAATAAAGGGAATGGTGACCTCAGTGAAAGACCCCATCCTACTAAGCTTCCAATTTTTGAAAAGAACATTTTAGGTCAAGGTTTGGTGTTGTATGCCTTTATCCCATTGCTTAGAAGGCAGAGGCTAGAGGACATCCAGGCCTCTGCAGTAAGTATCAAAAGCAGAAAGTTGGTGAAGACATAATTGAACAAGGAGACTGTCTTCCTGTTCCAGCAAGCAGTATAACTTGGTTTTGGCCATGTGGTTCTGTCAAGCATAGAAGAAAGGGGTTCTTCTTCTATGGTAGAGGAATCTACCTCCATGGCTAAGGAAAGCAGCTGAGGTTAGACATGTGTCAGGATGTCCTACATGGAGGCCTAGAGAAGCCACTGTGTGAAGCTGTAAGATAAAGCCTGGATTGCCTTGGAGGCCACAAGATGTTAGAGATTCCAGCGCCATGGTATACCTGCTAAGGAGAGCTGCTAACAGAGAGTGGAACCAGCCCAAAAGAGAGAAGTATGTTGCAGTCAACAAAGGTTCGATGTTGATTTATTTTCAAATGCAGATAAAACACACCAGGTTATAGAATTATATTGTTTTTATCCAGATTGCTAAATTTTCATTTTATTTTAAATATCAATCTAATTTCAGCATCAATGAGTGTGGTTAGCCAGTGTACTCCAGTATGAATGAGTATTGTTGACATGCACAGGCCTTGTCTAGTAGGTCAATGTTTCAAACTCACAGGAATGACAATGCTGTATCAGGACTATTGGTAGTCATCCTGCTGCAATGCTAGGCTAATCTTAACTATTTTAGTTTTGTCTGTAGTTCTAAATCTGACACCAGGTTTCCAGAACCTAGGCATTTATGCCGAAGCAAAAAAGATCTTTTTAAACATTGTGCGTGTGAGTGTGCGTGTATGTGTGTATAATATTTCTAGTTTTATCTTTCAATCTTTTAAATGTTTTACTTAGTTCTTTGCTAGTTTCATAAATCATGTTTTGACCATCTTAACGCACCTTCCCTCACCTCTTCTCAGATCTTCTTTCACCTTGCATTCAAAACTTTTTGCCTTTTTTTTTCTTTTCTTTTTGCATCAAGGCCAAGCTGTACTACCCAAGTACAAGTATCTTGAATGAATTGGCTTTGTAGATGTATTTCCCTGGAGCCTGGTAGATTTATTAGAGGCTGCTTGTTCCCTTAGAGAAAACTGACCATTTCCCAGTTCTATGCCAAAAGCTCCTCTGTTAGAGATGAAACTCAGGCCCAGCTCCCAGGATGGCATTTGACCTGGTTTGTGTTGGTGCAAATTCTGTATATGCTGTCATAACTGCTTCCAGTTCATATGTGCAGCTGTCTTGCTGTGTCCAAAAGACAGTTTTCTTGTAGACGTCCACCACCTTGGCTCTGTTCCTCTTCCCACCCCCTCTTCTGCAATTGTATCTATATTTCCTCTTTAATTTACTTTTTTTCTTTTATACTTGATATTTTTATCAGCATTTTTCATGTGTTACCTAATGAATCATCCTCATATGCAAAGAAACCTCACTATTAGTTAAATAATACTGCAGTTATAATTCAAATTCTTCAATATCTTTAATGATCAAATTAAAAAATACAACTACCCAAACTTCAAATTTCGAGAATAGAAAAGCTTTAAAAGTGTGGATGGAGTGCAGGAATCATGTCTCCAGTCTCAGAACATGTCTTAAATGGGGATCGATCTGTTTAAAGATAAACAAACAAAGAACAGCAAGAGTTCAAATACCCTGAAAATTCAAGAGAGAGAACATGGAAAACAGAAAAGAACGTTTAGTTTAATTTTTCTATTTTTGCTGTATCTATTAGAGAAGATACACACTTAAGAAGATTTCAAAACTTCTTATTACTTTCAAAACAACTAATTATCCCTGCATGATACAGGATTAATAACAGTTCTAAAATGCAACCTTACTTTATTTTTTGGAGATAAAAATTGGTCCCAGCTAACTAGCTATATGGCCTGCTGACAGACTATGCTGTATTTTTTAAAGAACTGTACAAAGTTCACTCTGATAATATTCAATATGAGAATCTATTTGTTTCATTCTTTTAAAATCAGTTTCTATGTTGTGCTCAGTTAATGTTAAAAATGGCCACATTTTGAGAGCTTATTTCTTATTTATTTTTATATGCCTCAAATCATCCTAATGGATGATACAAAATATAAGCATTTCAAAGTAAATAGATTGTAAGATTCTTTAAAGCCTCCAGTAGCACATATAATTGACACCAGATAGTAAGTATAAATGTTACCTAGTGTAGGGAAAGAATAATTTCCCATGCATAATAGTTTACAATAAAAATATCCACTAAATTTAGGGTCTAACTGATGCTTTGTAGTTATAGGAGTGTCTTCTAAATCATGGCAAAATTAACCTTGTATTCTGAAAAGATAGAGATGCTGCTCTTACAGGAAATAGAAGCAAGAAATACATGATTGAAGAACAAGAGTTGTGTCATATTTATTGTACACAAACTTGGCTTTGATTTTCTTACTAATAAATGTCAACCAAAGCTTCAAAGTTCTGTTTATGGAGAGGAGTGTAAATGTACTGATTAAAAGTTAAAGTTCAGTGACCTCACTTGATACTGGTTCAGCCGTTCAGTCTAATGATATTTTAGATTATTTCCCTCATTTTACAATATAATTGAAATGATTTGAAACAAGAAATCTTTCACAATTTATAATTTACATTTATAAATTTCAATTTATAAGTGTAAGCTTTGTTGTGTGACTAATATGAAAACTATCTCAGAACTTATTTTTCTTTCTTGATACTTTAAGTCAGAATTCAATAAAAACTTAAAAAAATCTAAAATAAAATAAGAAAGTCACTTTAATAACATTAAACTATGTATATTCAATAAGAAATTAAAAGGAATTCAGGGGATAGTAACAAGAAATATGTGTCAAATCTCAAAGCAGGAGCCAGATGAGGAAAATGATTATTAAAATTAACAATGGAATTATGAAAACATTGGTAAATATATTAAAAAGTAAAAAAATATGAAATAATATAAAGAGATGCACATTAGAGGTAGAGAGCATAAAACATAAAATTTATTTGAATTCATTTGGAAAGTGAGCTTTATTTTTCCAATGGTTTCTCAATATAATTCTATTACCTTAACTTTCACTGGATTAAATCATTATTACAAATTAGGACTTATCTATTAAACATTGACAAAACAAATTATATTTGATTTTATTTTTATAAGTATACATAATTTTATAAGATTTTACCAAATTTTTTAAATATTCATAAGTGGAAACTAAATGTTTAGTTTTAAAAATTTGATGTTCATATTCCAGAGTTAGAATGTCTTAAGTGCAGTCTTTGATTATTTGAAATATAAATGTTCAATCATGTAAATATACATAATTTTATGCTAATTCCTTTTATTATAATTTTTTTATTTAAAAAAATATTTTCTTTCCTTTTACATACCAACCACTGTTCCTCCCCCTCTCATTCTCCCACTCTCCTCCCCCCACCTTCTCTCACCCCACCCCATCCCTTCCTCATAGAGGGTAAGGCCTCCCTTGGGTAGTCAACACAGGCTGGCTTACCAAGTTAGGGCCGGACCTAGGCCCTCCCCCTGCATCAAGGCTGAGTAATGCATTGCGCCATAGAGAATGGGCTCTAAAAAGCCAGTTCATGTACACAAAATAAGTCCTGGTCCCATTGCCAGGGGACCTACAAACACATCAAACCATACAACTGTCATCCCCATTCAGAGGGCCTACTTTGGTCCCCTGCAGGCTCCCCATTTGTCAGTTCAGAGTCCATGAGCTCCCACTAGCGTGGGTCGGCTATCTCTGTGGTTTTCCCATCATGATCCTGACTCCCCTTGCTCCTATAATCCTTCCTCCCTTTCTTCAACTGAACTCCAGGATCTTGGACAAGTGCTTGGCTGTGGGTCTCTGCATCTGCTTCCATCAGTCAGTGTATATAGGTTCTATGATGACAGTTACGGTAGTTATCAATCTGATTTGTGACTACCCTAGTGGTATTTTTATAAGGGAGAATTTTGTAAAGAGGAAAGGGGGAGATTCAACATATTTTCTAATTACTATTCTGACATATACTTTACATTTTCTCTTTAATGATAGTGAGATGATGCAGAAAATTTTGGATACACAGCTATTCTTCATAATATAGTTAAGTCATCCTTGTTTAAAATATGACACTCAGTGCTGCTGCTGAGAAATCCAATTTAAAGTTTCTATTATTTATCTCCAAAATTGACATCAATCTGAGTGCATGAGAAGACTAGCACCCTCTCCACCATTGCTATGGCACTTAGCTGGAAACAATCCCGTGAGTTCCTGGGGTTTTCCCTAGCTGCAGATTTCTCCCCATCCCCTTAATGGTACTTTCTGTCAAGATAACTCTTTCATTGATCTCCCTCCCCATCTCTCCCACAGCTGGGTCATCTCAAGCCCTCATGTTTCCATCTCCCATCCCCTCCCCTCTATTCCCCACTCTCAGTTTACCAAGGAGATCTTAACCCTTTCCCCTTCCTGGGGTGAGCCATGTGTGTCCCTCTTAGTGTCCTCCTCTTTACCTTGCTTCTCTGAGGTTTTGGATTGTAGCCTGATTATCCTTTGCTTTGCATCTAATATTCACTTATGAGTGAGTACATACCATGTTTGTCTCTCTGGGTTACCTCACTCAGGATAATTTCTTTCTAGTTCCATCTATTTGCATACAAATTTCAGGATGACACTGTTTTTTACCACTGCATAATAACACCATTGTGTAAATGTACCACATTTTCTTTATCCATTCTTCAGCTGAAGAGCATCTAGGTTGCTTCCAGGTTCTGGCTATTCCAAATAATGCTGCTATGAACATAGTCGAGCAAATGTCCTTGTGGGATGGTTGAGCATCTTTTTTTTTTTTGCTCACATTTTTTGCTTAAAAATGTTTTCTCAATTTTTAAAAACAATTTTTATGAAATAATTATGTGAAGTTATAATTCTACTAAAATTGGACTCATGTCAAATTTCTCCCAAAACATTATGTGTAACATTTTTTTTAAACAATCTTGTTGGATCTGTGAAAATAGCTCATTGTTTTAATGCACATTTCATTGATTAGCAATAAGGTCAAAAGTATGTATTATTAAATGGACATTTTCTTTATTAAAATATTTCCTTGCCTTGTTATTTTCTTCTTAGAAACCCTTTATGTATTCTGAAAAAGCCATTTTCTCTGTTTCATTGAGTAGACATGAAATGAGTGACTTTGTAATTTAGTTGTTTATGTAGATTTAAAAATTTAAATGTGAATATTGTCTAAAACGTATGTAACTTTTCACTTGTTTTAACACGTCAACTGTTTTAATAAAGTTTAGTAAATGTTTTTCTTTGGTTTTCAAAATTTTATTCTGTACAATATGTGACTCTTCTCTTTAATATGACAATACTTAAATATCAACATATAATAATCATATCTGTGTGTTACAGTTAAACTGGTTCACTGTTCTACATTCAATAACATATCTCCATCCTAATGACTTACCAATTGATCATATAACATTTAAGTGGTGTCTGTACTTATTTATGAACTATCTGCTCCAGTCCATTGAGTAGTGTCAAATTCTGAACTTATGACCATGTTATATTACTTTATTTTAGAATTTTTTTTTTAATTTTTGCTTTATGTATTTTTTGTCTGCATGTAAATATACAGGCACTACATGCAATGTAGACTAGGGCCAGAAGAGGGCATTGGACACCCTCGAACTGGATTAGAAGACAGTTGTGAGCAGCTCTGTGGGTACTGGGAATGGAGCCTAGAAGAGCAGCCTGTGTTCTCAACCATCAATCCATTTCTACAACATCAACCATGTCGATTTTACCCACGTGATTTTATAAGAACTGTAACTTAGAACAATGACAACCTGCTTGTCTTGTTTTTCATTCTGAAGTGATTCATACTGACATAAGAATGTAAGTTCATTTTTATGGCAGACATTGATGATTATAATGAAAGTTTTAATGTAATTTATCAATAGATTTAAGACTTACATGTTATATTATTTATTTTTATCTGAAAATGTCTATAAATTACCACAAAAAAGTGGTTTAAAGGAAAGAGCCGCATTGCCACACTGTTGTGCAGGGCAGAAATCTTAAATTGAGGACACTGCGGATGTTCTCACCCGGAGTGTTCAGAGAAAACCTGTCCTCTCCTGTTTTCAGTGTCTACTGCTCATCTACAAGCCTCAGCATCCCTGGTTTTGAGCTCAATAATGACAAGCTTTGCTATAAGAGCACTGGGTACTCTTTCTTGTAGCCTTCTTTCTTTTTTTTTTTTTTCTTATAAAGGCATTATTTGTAAGATTCAAGGACCATCTTGAGCTAGTGTGAATTTAAGTCATTATCTCTTCAATGTTCCTCTTTCTGTACAAGTTCATGTTCTAAGGGTCAAGATGAACATGAATTTGGAAGATATACTTTAGCCCCTGTATCTCATTATTATGTGCACACAGAGCTCACACTGTTCTACAGATTCAAATGTTTAGATTTTCATAAGTTTTGAATATATTTATCTGATTTAATAATAGTTCTTGAAAAGAATTAGTGCCATTTATTTTCCACTTTTAATAGAAATGTCATATTTTAATGGTCATTTCTACACTAACATTTTATCTGATTTATATTTAGGATGTTTTTCATTAAATGGTTAAATTCTCATTTTCAGGATGAGTAACATGATTACTAGTATAAAATTTATTTTATTTGTTGGTTTCTGGGATTTGTTCCAATATTATATACTTACATAATACATTTTATTCACAATCAGTCTTTGAGTAAACATGCCTAAACAATTACTATTCTTTCAAATACAGAACGTTAAAATGTGCTAAACTATGCCAGCTGCATCACACATTTTATGATTTTATTTTAAGAATTATCAACCATATTTTTTGTATAGTTTAAATTTATACCAAACTTTTTTCTTCCCCAATTACAAATGATTCTTAAACTAGTATGCCAAAAGCCTCATTTGTTGTTAGACATTTCAATTTCTTCTTTATGATTATGTCATTTTTATTTTGTATCTGGTCTTCATTTCAGGGCCTGCATGTGATTGATCTTGCATTGTGCACTTGCAATCCTACTATTACTTGTGGCCTCTTTCAAATTATCATTGTTTTGTATTGCATTATGTTTTCTTGTGTTAATGTGACTATGTTAGCTTTTCTTTCCACTTGATCCATAACTTATTTAGTTTCTTATTTGTGACTCATGTTTTCTGTGGTACATCTGACCTGGATGATTTTCCTGAAACATATCAATTTTCAACTCTTGATCTATAACTCGCTCTTAGACTTAATTGCACAAATTGAAGTTATTTTGTTTCTACGTACATGTCTTTCTCTATCAACCTTATAATTTTAAATACTTTATTATTTTTATGTTGGGAGTATTTTCTTTTGACGCCTTATATACTTTCATTTAGTAGACTATTCAATCAGTTTAACATTGAGATTTTAGAGCTGGAGTGATGGTTTAACAGTTAGTGCTGGCTGCTTTCCCAGAGTACCCAAGTTCAATCCTAGCTCCCATATGATGACTAACAGCTACCTGTAACTCCAGTCCCAGGGGATCTGATGCTCTCTTCCAACCTCCATGGATACTGTATGCATATGATATACAAACATATATTCAAGCACAACACTCAAACACATAAAATAATAAAATACAATAAAAAAGCTTTTTAAAGATTGATATCTTGGTGCTGTAACACATAGGATGTGGTGGGATATTTCAACTGGTATGAGAGCTCTGTGAAACCATGAGGACCTCAGTTCAGATGTCAGAACCAACATGAAGAGCTGGTCATGGTCAAATGGGTTTCCATGATCCCCGTGCTTCAGGGAGCATAGGCAGGTGGACATTGGCACTTGGTGACTACCAGCATCACTTCAGGTTCCATGACAGCCTCTCTCTGAAATGAATAACGTAGATGATGAAAGGGTCTGATAGCCACTATCCTCCTCTGGCCTCCACACTAATGTCTACAGACATATGTATGTGACACATGTGTGCATATACCACATTTACACACCACACAAATCTAAGATACACATAGAGACTATGAATACATATTATCACTTCCAAGATACAGTGAATAATTCTTTATATTGATTGGTTTCTCAATAGTGTTTCAAAGGACAGCAGTATGGAAACAAGAGTCAAAAATCATATGAGTGGCTGGAATACACCTCAGTTGCCTGAGTCTTTATATAGCATGCATAAAACCCTCGATTATATTTCCAGCACTATATAAAAACTGAGTATGGTTGCTCACATCTGTAATCCCAGCACCCACTGGAAGATCAAAAGTTCAAAGTTATCTTCTGCTACATGGGTATTTGAGTCCACAGTGAGACACATGAGATCCTGTCTCAAAAAAATATATTAAAGAAGCCCTCATAGTTATTTTTCCATTTATATAAGTAGAAAGTTGGAAATGCACTAACCCTGATGTTATTTAAAATAGAGCAAATGAAGATGTTGACATATGTTATTTTATTATTGAATAGTTATGACATTCATCACCCCATTCCAAGACAGAACACATTTCTTGGGTGGATGAGGGGAATGGATTCTTTAAAAAGTAAAAGTATTTTCTTGCATTAGTTACCCCAATTTACTTCTTGCCAATAAATATGAGATGTCTTAAAATTTCTTTCTACATCAGAAGACACACGTGTGTAGAATTAATCCCAAAGAGTTACTGGTGGGGAAGATGAACAAGATGACTAGAGGAGACTCTTCCTGTTCTGTGGTCTATTCCCAAGCTATCAGGGAAGTGCCATTGCTACTCATTCTTTGATGCATTTTATAACAAGAAACTAGCTGGAGGAACAGACAATCTTTGATCTTCCATACTGTACAGTAAGACATGTAAAGGAAAACTAAAAACAATTATTTTATATTAAAGGTGGCTATGCCTAATGAATATGCAAGGGATCTATATTAATTTGCTTACAAGTGATAATGTCTGTGCTGATACAAAAATGACAGAATACAGACACTTCTTAAGTTAGTAGTTGGAATTGTATTAATAATAACTATCTTGGGGCTGGAGAGATGGCTCAGAGGTTAAGAGCACTGGTTGTTCTTCCAGACGTCCCAAGTTCAATTCCCAGCAACCACATGATGGCTCAAAACCATCTATAATGAGATCTGGTGCCCTCTTCTGGCGTGCAGGCATATATGTAGGCAGAACACTATACATAATAAATCAATCTTAAAAAAAAATAACTATCTCTTTCACCTCTCCCTGTCTTTCTGTCTCTCGCTGTTTCTCTGTCTCTCTTGCTCTGTCTCTCACTCTCTGTCTCTCTCTCACCTCTCAACCATGTATGTATGTGTGTTTACATGTGTGGTTTGAGGGATGAAACTCATAATAGTACTCATTATGCATGCCAATGAAGAAGTCTATAAAGCCATAACCACTGCACTTTTTCTTTTCCATGAATATTTCCATAAATAAAATAAGTACAGCCTTGTGATATTATACACACACAGCAGCTACAAAACTTTTGCTGTTTTCTCTATAATTTCATATATATCTAACCAAAGTTTCATGTATGTGACTTCACAAAATAGCAGAAATCAGAACTAGAGGGCTTTTTTAAAATTCCATTAAACTAAAAAATGTTCACAGAATATGAACTTACAAATATTTTAAAAGGACAACAAATAATGAAATTAACTAATGAGATGTAACTACACAATAAATGCATATACTATTGGATACACTGTGAATAGTAACATTTGTCTAAGTCATGTGTTTAGATAGAAAAATTTGGAAGGAAATCTGTAGAAATAAGTGTAAATAATAAAGGGCCCATATTACTTGATGGAGACATGTACATCGTAACAAGACACTAATCCTATAAGGATTTTTGTACCTGGATACAGAAGTTATTATATAAAAAGCAATACCTCCCATATGACACTGGTATGCAAGATGAAGATGAATTTTATAAAACATTAATTTTATTTCCCTGCATCTGCAATAGAAAACAATGAATCTAGTACTGATACATGAAGAGAGAATAGAAAAGCTATGTGAGTCAATAAATGAAATACAGAAGCACAAATATTAACCTACAATAGTCCCACAAATAGGCCATGTGATTATTGTGACTGTAATGAAGAAACTGAAGGGTGGGGAAGGCAATGGCATGCTTAAGGCTGTGCGGTTGGCTGTGCAGTTGGCTGTGCAGTTGGGTCTAGCTCTCGGGTCTGCTTCATTTGTAGGTTAACTCACATACTATGCTCAGTTAAAGAACTACTTGGTAAAGTGAAGATAACACTGAAATTTAGATCAACAGCTGTGGAGGCTGCATGGGACTAGACTAGGCCCTCTGCACATTGGACAGTTGTGTAGCTTGATCTACTTAAGGGGCCCCCTGGCAGTAGGATCAGATTCCACCCCTGGTGCATGAGCTGACTTTTTGGAGCCCATTACCTATGATGGGACACACCTTGCACAGCCTTGGGGCAGGGGAGGGGCTTGGACCTCCCTCTACTGAATATACCTCCCCATGGGAGGCCTTGGCTTCTTGTAGGAGGGAATGGGGGGTAGGTTGGGAAGGAGAAGATGGAGGGGTGAGAGAAGGGAAGAGAGAGATCTTTGATTGGTGTGTAAAATGAATGAAATAATTTTTCTTAACAAAAAAAATTACAAAAGTGCTACTCAAAGAGGCAAACAGGAAATATCAAATGAAAATTAAAAAGCATAAACCAGATTGCTAAAATTTAACATAAGACTAAGAAATGCTTAGACTAGAAAGGAAGTGAAATAACAGATTTCATTTCAATAACAAATATCATTCAAAGTGATAATGACTAAGAATTTCCTAGAATGTGAGGGAAGCATGAGTCACCAAGTTTCATATTTTAATAAATTCTAAGTTTTATTGAGTTAAAATAGCAATTACCTCTATATCTGAATTTATCAATCATTTAAAAAGCAATAACAACAGAAAAAAATGACCTCGACCAAAGGAAAAGACAATTTTGGGGAAAAAATAATAGAAACTTTAAATTGGATTTCTCAGCAGCAGCACTGAGTCTCATATTCAAAACAAGGATGGCTTAACTATATTATGAAGAATAGCTGTGTATCCAAAATTTTCTACGTCATCTCACTATCATTAAAGAGAAAATGTAAAGTATATGTCAGAATAGTAATTAGAAAATATGTTGAATCTCCCCCTTTCCTCTTTACAAAATTCTCCCTTATAAAAATACCACTAGGGTAGTCACAAATCAGATTGATGACCCTAATTGTCATCATAGAACCTACAAACAGTAACTGATGAAAGCAGATGCAGAGACCCACAACCAAGTACCTGTCCAAGATCCTGGAGTTCAGTTGAAGAAAGGGAGGAGGGATTATAGGAGCAAAAGGGGGTCAAGATCATGATGGAGAAAATCACAGAGACAGCTGATCCGAGGTAGTGGGAGCTTAGGGACTTTCTGCTGACAGACTGAGAGCCTGCATGGGACCAAAGTAGGCCCTCTGAATGTGGGTGATAGTTGTATGGATTGGTCTATTTGTGGGACTCCTTGCAGTGGGACCAGGACTTACTCTGTGTGCATGAACTGGCTTTTTAGAGCCCATTTCCCATGGTAAGATACCTTGCTCAGCCTTGATGCAGGGAGGAGGGCCTAGGTCTGGCCCCAACTTGGTATGCCAGCCTGTGTTGACTTTCCAAGGGAGGTCCTACACCCTATATGGAGTGAAAGAGTGTGGGGTCGGGGAGAGTTGTGGGAGGATGGGAGAAGGGCAGTGAGGGGGAACTGTGCTTGGTATGTAAAATGAAAAAAAAAATTTAAATAAATAAAAACAGAAAAAAATATACTGCTCAGATAAGGACAATTGGAAGAACTGCTCATAGAATGAATGGAAGCTCATGCAGGCATTTGGACTAAGATGGAGCCTGTGTTGAGAGGAATGGAATTCGATTTCACTGACCAAGAAATGTGAATATATAATGGAGCTTTCTGCCCGATGTCAAGAAATGAACTACTATTACCATCCATGTGGCCAGGAATGATAACTATATAACTTTCACCCTCTCGGTTCCCTACTTTCTTTGAAAATTACTACTTTTGAATCAACAGTGGCTGCATTTCACCGCTTCTAGAAAGCAAGTTCCTAGGACTTATACTTTCACGTAAGTTCAGTGGGAAAACTGACTTGAACAATCCAAAATTGTAATGTATTCCCTAATATATGTTCATCCTTTTCAGATAAATAAAATAAATATGAAGCCCAAACTCTCTGAAGGGCTGGTGAACATGAGAAGGCTATTCAATGGTGTGGAAATGGCTAATTCAAGTATCCATTCCAGAGTGAAACTGGGATCAATACAAGTTTCACTCTGGGAGGCTTTGGGGGAGAAACAAAATTAAAGAATTTTAATTTTGGCATATGGAGATGGTTAAGGATATGTTTTAAAATACAGCTCAGGAAGTATAACCTGGGTAGATTTACTGAGTGAAAAAAGATTTTGTAATTTTGTTTTCATTCAGGTTCTGTCAATGTAAATTCTGCACAGGCTAACACTATCATGGAAGAGAAATGAGTAGAAAACGTCACTGCAGATATAATGGGTTTTCTTCTTAGGATGCTGCAGTGATAGTTCTGGCAAGCATCAGAGAGGAACTAGCTTTTATTCCGCTTGGAGTTTAACAATTGGGGAGGGAATCAAAATTTCATGCTAGTAATGATTTATGAGGATGCAGCATGTTTGTGGATGTGCACATATTCATTTCTAAAGCATTGGCAATGAGGTTGTAGGGTAATTTGGACAAGTAAACACCGAGTCCACTCTGGATTTGATTCAACCATGGAACATCTGGAATGATGTGATTGTAAACTATATACTGTTGAAATGCCACTATGAAACTTTGAAAAGAGATTTTTGACATGGGAAGCTTAGTACATATGTGTCTCTTAACGGAAATGATTGAGCTCCTATGTATGTTGTGCATGTGTCTCTGTGTGTCTTGTAACATTGCTATAGAACTCTTTTACCTCCAGTGTTAGGTGTGACTTGCCCGGAGGTCCTAGTTTCCTCAGGAAGACATTAATAATGATTTAATTATCCTGGAAGGTAAGATTCCTGCCCACACATGTTTGATTCCTCTAGCCTCTGAGTCACTGGCTAAGGAAAGAAGGACATAAAAGTGTGGGCTGGTTTATTAGTTTCTTTTCTGCTGTTATTAGATACCCTAACCAACAGCAACTTAAACATGAAAGCATTCATTTTGGCTTTCATTTCTGGAGAGATAGAGTCCATCATGGTAAAGAATGCAAGGTAGCAGGAAATTGGTCCAGAAGAGGTGGGTGACTTACTTGTGTCAAAGTTAAGACAGGTTGATAAAATGAAGTCTTCCTAATTGAATTTGAATTGGAAATAAATAAGAAAACAATTTTGGAATAAGAATGAACCAAGTGTGTTACATAATATTTCTTTCTAGTAGTTATAGTTTTCAACTTTATTCTTACATAACACTTAGAAATTATCTAAATCTTCGTATTTTCTGTTACTTATATTAAAAATAATTAAAAATTTCAAATGTTCACTCAAAAATTACAATCTTTGCTCACTTCTTCTTCTATCAATGATGGGTTTTCAGAAGAGTTATTTGGGCTGCTTTATATCTCTCCCAGCAACTTTTTCTGTTCTGTGATAACCCTATGCTCCTTCACAGCATGCTTTATTCTTTGAAAGTGACTTTAATTTTAATAGCTGTTGTCCAAACTTCTGATTGCTCAGAACAACATATCTTCATTTCATATCGTGCTTCTTTTATTTCTATAGCACTGTATTGGTCTTATATTAAACTCGAGTTCTTATTGCTTAATATTTATTTCTCATCAATCTTGCTTGGCATTAGATATATTAAATACTGAAAACCTTCAAAATGTTTGTTTTGGGAACTCTGTCTTTTTTAGCTAAAATTCTATATAGTATATAAGCTATATATGAATTAATTATATACATTCCAAAAGTAGTATCATCTATCCAATCTTTTTAATTTGAGATTACTTTATTCTGATGCATTCTTGACATCTGTAATTAAATACCTAGACTAAAACTGTTTATAACATTAGTACTTCAGGAGTAATTCTAATTTCAATGTTTGATTGTTCAAAAATCATCTATATACTAAATGCTTTATGTCTTTCTTATAATTATTCAGTTAGCAGAATCATCTATTAACTACTTAGGTGTAGCTACTGAGTTAAAATAATAAATGTCTTCAAAACCAGAATAATTGAAGCATGTCTATTAACCTGGAAAGTTAATGTGATTTTAATGTACTTTCTAAGGAACTAAAAGCAGAAACGATAAATCCACCCAGAGTCGAAGCTCACCAATCCTCTCGATGTTCCTCATTTTGCATTGTCTCGTTTGGGGACACAAGTATGAAACCAGAATTCTAGGGAAAGGATTGCTTATACTTTCATATAGTCTCAAGGTACAGACTATAGTTCCCCTGTGGGGTATCTAATAAATACAGCCTCCTATCAGAAGTGAATAATAACAGAGATTGTCAGAAAGTGTCTTCAACAGTTTCTTCCTAGTAAAAGGAGATGGAGGAAAGATGCATTAGTTACTTATCACTGCACCCAAATACTTAATAAGAATCAACTGAGAAAATGTTCTACTTTACCTAGTAGTTTCAAGCCAAAGGGGGCATGGCAAAGGGGGACTCTGGCCTGGTAGAAGCTTGTATAGATCGATTGATCAATTTGGACAATGGGAAGAGATGTTCAATCTTCTTTCATAGACCTGCTCTCAGTGACCTAATTCAGGCAGCTGAACTCACTTCTTCAAAGTTCCACAGCCTTCCAGAACAGTGCCATTATCTGAGAAAACCAAGTGTCTATGATTAAGCCTGTAGAAAACATTTCTCTAGCACCAGATTTCTCCTTATCCCCATGATGTCTCCCTCTATCAAGGTATCTCTTTCATTTCTCTCCTACTTCATCCCTGTTCCAGCATGACCATCCCGTCCCCTTATGTCCTCATCTCCCATACACTACCCTATATTGTTCCCCTTCTCCCCCAGTTTATTCAGGAGATCTCATCTATTTTCCCTTCCCAGAGTGATCCACATGTCCCTCTTAGGGTCCTCCTTGTTAGCTAGCTTCTCTGGAGCTGTGGGTTGTGGTCTGGTTGTCCTTTGTTTTACATCTAGTATCCACTTATGAGCGAGTACATACCATGTTTGTCCTTCTAAGTTTGGGTTACCTCATTCAGGATAATATTTTCTGGTTACATCCATTTTCCTGCAAATTTCATGATGTCATTTTTTTAACTGCTGAGTAGTACTCCATTGTGTATATGTACCACATTTGCTTTATCCATTCTTCGGTTGAGAGACATCTAGGTTGTTTCCAAGTTAGCGTAGACTATTAGCAATAGTGGAGAGGGTGCCTGAGCTGGCCTATTCCAGTAATCAGATTGGTGAATACCCCAACTGTCATCATAGAGCTTTCATCCAGTAACTGATGGAAACAGATACTTAGATCCACAGCCAAGCATCCGGCAGAGCTCCAGGAGTCGAGTTAAGAGAGGGAAGAGGGATTCTATGGACAAGGAGCATCAAGATCATGATGGGGAAGTCTACAGAGACAACTGAAACAAGCTAGTGGGAACTCACAAACTTTAGACTAACAGCTGTGGAACCTTCATGAGACTGGATTAGGCCCTTGGCATAAGCAAGTCAGTTGTATAACTTGGTATGTTTAAGGGACCCCTGGCAATGGGATCAGGATTCATCCCTGGTGCATGAGCTGGCTTTTTGAAGCCCACTACATATGGTGGGACACCTTGCACAGCCTTCTTTCAGGGGTGAGGGGCTTGGACTTGTCTCAACTGAATGTATCAAGCTTTGCTGACACCTCATGGCAGACCTCAACTTTTTGGAGGAGGGGATGGGTAGATTGGGGGGGAGCTGGTGAAGAGTGGGAGGAGGGATGAGGGGATGATGGGGATCTGTGATTGGTATATAAAAATGAATAAAAAGTTACTTAATAAAAAAATAAAAAGAAAAAACCTTCCTCATTCATATTATCTTCAACAGGAAAGGAAAGCAATGGAGGGTAGATATCATAAAAGTATGTCATATGTATGCAGGAAAATATAATAAGGAGATCCACTTTTTTGAATAAATACAGCATTCGTTAGAATTAATAAATGTGTTTGAAAGATTAGTCCTGTGTACCTGCCCTCCCTAGAGCAGATGAAAACAAAGACATAATCATATTCTTTAAGACAATATAAGAAAGATCTTGATAAGCAGGAACTATGATAGCCTCTATTGCAATACACCAAAACCTTAAAGAAATCTACCAGAAATTAAGGCATATCAGAAGAAAAAACACTGAAACTATTTAAGTATTATTATTCATGAATAAATTTACTTTAGCTAGTTTTTATCTAGTATAAAACCATTATAAGTCTTTCAGTAGAGAGGAAAGGCTGTCTTATACAAACCAGTGTAGATGTCATGCAAACTACAGTCTTTTACCTTTCATCTGTTTGAAACTTATTAGTTTATATAAAACTTTATGCAGAATGATGAGCAGCCATGAAAACTCTTGGAGTAAGTGAGATGGTTTTATACATGAGAACATCTCAAATGAACTGTTGATTTCTACAGTATAATCCCAAACAAGAGAGAGTCATTAAATCAAACAAATCTTTAACTACATTTTAAATTATTGGAGTTTAGAAGCATATAAATACAATAAATTAACAAGGAATAAATCTATTTTTTTTTCAAATTTAATACATAGGTTAAACTTTGGAAGCTGTAAATATCAATCAAATTAAAAATATTTTATTCCTTTTTTTTGGTTTTTCGAGACAGGGTTTCTCTGTGTAGCTTTGAGCCTTTCTTGGAACTCACATGGTAGCCGAGGCTGGTCTCAAACTCACAGAGATCCACCTGCCTCTGCCTCCCGAGTGCTGGGATTAAAGGCGTGTGCCACCACCGCCCGGCCAAAAATATTTTATTCCTAATGAACATTCGTAGGATAAATTGTGTCAAGAAGTGTGTTGGTGGCTTGCTACATGAATCAGAGTATAAAGGCGCTTGTCACCAAGTCTGATGACCTGAGTTCAATACCAGCAAGCCAATGGTAAAAAGAGAAAGCCCTCTTTAACAAGTTCTCTTCTGAGCTCCACTCACATACTTTGTCATGCATGTATCCACATAAATACAAAAATAAGTAAATGTAATAGTTTTTAAAGTTTGTTGGTATTATTGTCTGTATCTAGTCTCACACTGTTGTCTGATATATAATATTTTTGAATGTCAAGGAGTCATTTATGGTGAAAAAGTTTATTTCTCTCAAAGCAGTTTATGAAACAAGATAAAATCACTTAAGTGTGTCTTTTACTCACATGAATGATATGTGTTCTGTGTATCTATACTCATTTTTATCTATGAGAAAGACATTGACTTGAGTGTTTAATAGCTATAATGTTCTTTCTTTTATATAAGTAATGCATCATTTCAACATAAATGATGCAAATAATTCTTATTAATAAGGACAGAGTTACTTACATTTATGTAAGATATATCAGCCACTAGTATTCATTTTTATTTATTTTAAATAATCAGAGGAATATTATTCTTTATTGCATATATTTTGTATCATTATTTTAGGTAATTTAAATTATTGTAACATCTATTTTAAGGATAACATGTCTTCATTTACAAGAGACAGAAAATACTTGATACTCTGATGCAAATCCTGTCCATCACCCTCTAAATTTTTATTATCTTCAGAAAATCATGGCAGGAAGTTTAGCTTCTTGAGGATGCTAATTTTTAACACTTTAGTTTTTAATTTATTTCTGTGTGGCACGGGTAACTTGTCATCTTGCTTTCTTAGCCATACCTGTGAACAACATGACTCAGGTACATCTGGGAAGATCATTAATGGTTTTCGAATTTCCATGCCATGCAGGCCCAGTTTTTGAGGATCATTGTTAGACTCCCGAAGTAACTATTGTCCATTTCTGTGACTGCTGATGTGTTCCCAGAAGCTCCATTGCCCTTCTCACAAATCCTACTTATAGTCTTCTAGCTCCTGGCTGGGGAAGTCTGTCCAGAAATGTGATTCTCAGTTCATTCTTTCTTCCTCAAATATCATTTCATTATCTCCCTAGGATTTGTAGATAATTATTGCACTTTCTATTCCAACTAGCAACAAAATTACAAAAAGAATCTACATCATTTCACAGTTTTTTTTTTATTTCCAAACTCATATAAGAAAGCATTTTCCACATAAAAAGTTAGCAATTTTACAGGCTAGTCACCTAACTGAATCTTCCACTGCTAATTTATAAAGTGTCTTGCACTTCCACTTGGGTATGTGTATGTGTGTGTGTGTGTGTTTGTGCATGTTAGTGTTTTTTTTTATTTGTTGTTTGTTTGAGACAGGGTTTTACTTGAACTCTATAGCTCAGGCTGTTTTCTAGAATTCACTATGAAGTACAGACTGTCTTTGACACATGGCAGTCATCCTGCCTAGACTTCAGACTGATGAGATTTTAGAGGTGTGAACCACTTGCCTGACTATTTGATTTTTATTTCCAAATATGTACTGTGAACATCAATATTTTTAAATTTCAACCTTCAGAGAACAATTCAGTTGTTTTTAGTATATCTACAGAATGGCAACCATTATCTCTATCCAACTTGAGAATATTGCTTCAGATCCAGAAAGCACCCTATACCTCTTAGCAATCTCTGCTTGTTTGGCACAGTTGCTAGCCTGGTAACCATGAATCAACTCTGTCACTATGAATTTACCTATCTAGACATTTCATATAAGTATAGTCATATGATATATGATATTTTACCTAGCATATGTTTGAGTTTTTGTTTGTTCTTTTTTGTGATTTATCCATGTTGTATCATGACTCAGTACCTTATTCCTAGCTTTCTTCAAATTATATTTTATTCTATAGAATATGTCACATTTTGTTTACTCATGTTGTGTGGCACTTTGATAGTTGCCGCTTTTTTGTATTTTCCATTATTAGGGATATAAGAAGAGTGGATCCAGATGGGAGGGGAAATAGGGAGGAATTGTAAGGAGTAAAGGGAGGGGGAACTGTAATCAGGATATAATATATGAGAAAAGAATCTATTTTCAATAAAAAGGAAAAACTTAAAAAAAAAGAATTCTACATGTACTCTCTATTTGGGGTCAAATCTGACTTCTGTTATATTTATATTAGAGAGATTAATTTTGTTGCAGATTTTTATTTCTTCCTGCTTAGGAGACTAATATAGTTCTCTAGTAAGAAAACTGTTAATCATTAAGTGTTTAGCTCTTTTTTTAACCTTTAGATTCAATGATCACTTATAGTAACATATGCATTGATTGGCATGAACTTTAGGCACTCTCATGCTTTTGCATTCTGACAATAATATTGTCATATAAATTATTATTTCAGGAGGTGTCAAAGTCTAGATACCTAAATAGCATGTTTATTGTAAGAGGAAGCCTGATAACATATGTTTTGAACTCCAAAGACTGTGATTCTTCTTTTATTTCCAATACACGGTAAACACAGAGACTTGCTTCTTAAAGATGAAGATATTGTATCAGTTAATTAGCTCCAATTGTCTAACATCATATCATTACTGAGGCAACATCAAATATGATAGATTATTTATTCAACTTGTCTCTGCTTGAACAAAAGTTTTGAATGGGACTTCCATAAGATTGTACAAGAATCTTAATACCATGCAGAAGAGCTCAAATATTAAGAGGAATTTACTGTCTAGCACTGATTCTAGTATAATTTGTGTTTCAGTAGCAAGTAGAAATATTCCCAAGACACACCAAAGAGGACTTTCTCAATTTGTTGATGTGTAATAATAAGAAATTGCAATGTTAACCATCTGGTAGTTTGCCTTGTTTATAAAAGTCATGCCTGAGAAAAATCAACCTAGAGGAGAAAGATTTATTCTGGCTCATGCTTTCAGAAGCCGCAAGGTCAACTTGCTTTATTACTGTCAGCTAAAGCGAGATGAGATGTCGTGATGAGAGGGTCATTGCCAATGGAAGTAAGCGGAAAGCATGTAATTCAAAGAAATGAGGAAGGGCCGGGGGAAAGCACATCATTTGTCCTGGTTTGGGTTCAGTTTTGTGATAAAACACTGACACAAATTAACTTGAAGAGGAAAGGGTTTATTGGGCTTATTGGTGATAACCCATCATAGAGAGAAGCCTACTCAAGAATTCAAGACAGATACTTGGAGGCAAGAACTGAAGAAGAGGCCATAGAGGAACACCGCTTACTGGTTTGCTATCCATGACTTGCTCAGCTTATTTCTTTATATATCCTTGGACAATCTTCATAGTGAATCACCTGCTTAACCTATAGGCACCTCCTGTCGTGGCCTGGGATTTTTCATATCAACCATTAATCAAGAAAATATCTTTTAGATATGTTCACAGTCCAAACTGATGAAGGCAGTTTCTTGCCTAAGGTTCCCTTTTCCTAGGTAACTCTAGTTTGTTTCAAGTTGAGAAAAAAACTTAACAGTACGATGGACTCCTTGTAAACTTGACCTACAAATACACCACATATAAACTGTTAACATTCCTTTATTTTTCATCTCCAGGTTCATATTATTATTAATTTCACAATATAATATAAAATCCAACTTTTAAAATACTGTAGTCTAAAAAATTACAGCATGTTAAAAATCCAAGTTCTTTTAAAAATTCAGTATCTCCTTAAAAATGCAAAACCTCTCTACTGTGGGCTCCTGTAAAACCTCAAAAACTATACATTTTTTTTATTCCATGGCAAAATGTCATGGCATATTTTTAACCAAAGCAAAGCAAAACCAAGTCCAACAGTATACATAGCTCTGAGTCTGACACCAGGAACTCTCTCATGATTTTCTGGGCTCCAAAGCCATGACCATCTCCACTCCTTTGGCTCTGCAGTCCATAGCACATACATCTTGTCTCATTGATTCAGGCTAGCTCAACTGCACACAAGCCATGTCTTTTTTGTCATCCCCAAATCCTGGCATCTCTAAAGTGCTGGAGTTTTCATTGCAACTGAAGCTGAATCTTCGCCAATGGCCTTCTGTTCTCAATGGATTCCAACCATGCTACACTGTGCCGAGCCACAGTATCTCTCCTTGACCCCTTCAGTCCTGCAGCTTTTATGTCAACAAATCGGTACCAAAGTGGGAGAGTCTTACATATTACCAGGTTTTGTTGACAGCTTGAGGTGCAGGCTTAGTCCCCAACCATAGTTTTTATGTGCAGAGTCTAAGGAAATACGTGTCAGAAAATGTCACCCAAACCATGCAAGTCTCTTACCAATTTCATCTACTTTTTCAGCCTTAAGTGCTCAACATCAATTGTCTCAGTAACACAAAGCTTTCACTTCAGTGTATTTTTTTTTTGTTAATCATAGATGATTCTTCAGCTCCACCTGACCAAAAAAATCACTTAGTATTAATGTGAAATATCACATGAATGGCCCTGAAGTCCTTTTGAACTTTTCATTATTTTTGAGAATTTCATGTACAACTATTTCATGTACATAGTTCTCCACTTCCTTTTCCATGGTATACCTCTTGTCCTGTTCCCCCAATTCAAATGCATAGCATAAGAAAACCTTCAACCTACAATCTTTTCTACCTGCAAGATGTGCTGGAGCAATGGTGGTGTAGAACTTGTAAAAGTGACCAACCAATTTCTGATTTAACTTCAGGCCCACCTCACAAGAAGGATCCCAATCACCAACACTGCTTGGATGGCCAGGAACCAGAGAGTAGATTGTTGCTGGAGAATTTCTCTCCAGCTCCCAAGTCCCGCCAGCTCCCAAGTCCTGCCAGTCCCAGAACTCACTTATAAAATAAACACACAGACGCTTACATTATTTAAACTGCTTGGCCATTAGCTCAGGCCTATCATTGTCTAGCTCTTACTCTTATATTTAGCCCATTTCTATTAATCTCTACTTTGCC
>CABHPH010044584.1:0-13825 GCA_902168325.1 Peromyscus nudipes | reverse complement strand
GTGTGTGTGTGTGTGTGTGTGTGTGTGTGTGTGTGTGTGTGTGTGTGTTTGCAAGAAAATTATGGTGTCTACTTATGATCACACCTGTCTGGGCAGTAGTTAACAGTGAGAGTGGTATCTATTTGCCTAACTTTTTCAACCACATTTACCACTGTGACACTTTTTAATTCCCACCAGTTTGTAGTTCCAATGAGTGATCTTGCATGCCCATTTCACACTGGCAGAAACTGAGGGACTTGCTTACAGTCACAGAACTAGATGGTGGAATCAGGATGACGACTCTGGTCTCTGAGGCCTTCTTGTCTGTATTTAACTCCACTTCCCTCTTCCTCTGAGAATCTTACACAGAAGGAAAGCTGTGAGATCTCCAGGCAGAGATTCCAGCAATAAGAAGGTGTTCAGGCCTATCAGCCTCATCAAAGCTGATATCTAAAGAGCCTCCTCTCTGACTCTGCTCCAGCCCAAGGCCTCAGGATCACCTTCTTGCAGGTGTCATAACTACTTTCCATGAGCGAAGGATCCTTTCTGTGGTCGGTCTTCAGTTCTATCCTCAGACACAACTCCAGCTCGTTCTCTGCCGTGAGACACACTGGTTTCTGGTTACTTACGTGTATTAGTTACTCTCTTCGCTACAGTGCCGCAGTACCTGAACAACCTAGAGAAGAAAGGGTGCTTTGTCTTACAGACCCAGAGGAGGACCAAGAGAGCATGAGAACCTGGGCACATCCGCGTTCAGAAGAAGAGACACAGTGTGAAACTCACTTCCCCTTTTTACGTAGTTGAGGACTCCAGCCACAGAACAGTGCCTCCCATGGTGGAGGTGGGTCTTCCTCCCTCCACCTCATGTAGATAATCCCTCACAGGCATGCCCAAAGGTCAACCTAATCTAACTCTTCGGTGGTGAGCCCAAAGGGTTGCCTCCTAGTTGATCCTAGATCCTGTCAGGTTGATAACGTCACATTACAGCATGCTGAGTGTTTGTAACGGGGATTAACTCTCTTCTCCATCAGCCATCCTAGGAAACTTTGGCAGGGATGGAAGGTCTGTGGTGCACACTTTCCATATAGAAGCTGTCTGAGTTACTGTTCCATCGCTGGGAAGAGACACTATGATGAAGGCAGCTTATGAAAGGCAGCGTTTAGTTGGGGCTCACTTACCGGTTCAGAGGGTGAGTCTGTCATGGCAGGGAAAGTGGCAGAAGGCAGTAGCTGTGAGCTTCCATCTGACCCACAAGCAGGAGGCAAAGACAGAGAGAGACTGGGCCTGCATGGGCCTTTGAAACCTCAGTACCCAACCCCAGTGACACACCTCCTCATCCTTCCTAAACAGTTCTATCAACTCAGACTCGAACATGAAAACAACATGAACCTGTGGGAGCCATCCTCATTCAGTCCATCACAGAAACTAAGGGACTGGTCCCTTTTGGTGGCTGCTCAGGTTTACATAAAGGACCAAGTGGCAGATAATTGGACCCCCCCTCTCTCTCTCTCCCTCTCTCTCTCTCGGTCCTTTGCACCAAGAATGTGTTATCTACTATGCCTCAGCTCCCTGTTTTCCTTTCCTGGGTCTCTGTCATTTCCTTGGCTGCTCTGATGAAGAGCCAACACTACATTCCTCAGAGTGCTCCAGAGGCTCTCTGGTTGGCCATAAGGAAGAGAGAAGTGGGTGGTGGAACTTGGAGGCTTTCTAGATGGTGAGATGCCACAACAAAGTGACAGAGGTGGGAACCAGCAGTATGCCTTGGAACGCCATGAGAGAGTAGAAAAAGAGCAGGTGGTAAGGTTAAGGCACTAAGGCTTTGAATGGGAAGCCAAGAGCATAGGAGGCAGGGGCCAAGCCAGCATCGGTCTGCAGGGGCAGGCAGGCCCTGATGCACTTGTCTCCCTCCTTACGTCTCAATCTGAGATGTCCCCACATGTTGACACCTCATCCCCAGATACTGCTGCCATTCTGGGAGTTTGTGTGAGGTCAGGTGGGTGGGAGGTGGGGGCATTCAAGGGCTACAGCTCAGCTCTGCCTCTAACCCTGTCCCGTTTCCTGGTCTGCCAAGATGTGGGAAATGACAGCCTCAAGATCCCACACCACAGACCAAGCTGTCCTCCCATAATAGACTGAAATCCCCTGGACCTGTGAGCCAAATACAGACCCTTCTCCTTTAACTTGCTTCCATCAGATATTCCATCATAGGAATGGGAAATGTAGCCAATTCCCTCTGTTAAGACTCCTCTCCATGCACCTTTCTCCTTGGTCAAATTCTGAGAAACATCCTGAAGAACCATAGACCACTGCATTTACGGTGCAGAATAGACTAGAATTACTGCTACATACGGTCACCCAGGATATTGATATGGTCTTTTTTCCATTGGATCAAATCCTGCCAATTTTACCTTCAAGACACTGATCATAATTATCATCCTTACACACACACACACACACACACACACACACACACACACACACACACACACACACCATGATCCAACACCACCTTACTGCTCTTGGAACAGTGTTCTAGGTGTCTGACTGACCTTCTGGTCCTGAGCAAATTGTCTCTCCCATAATTGGGCTCAGGATCCCTCTGCCACAATCTGCCAGAGCTGGCTGGCAGTTTCTTTCATGTCTGACAGTGTCTCTGGGCATCAGGCAGTCTCCTACATTTGGCATGGACAGCCCATTGTGACTTCCCAATCTCAGCTCACTCCTGTCTCCCCTTTCTTTTTCCTGCACACTCTCTTCCTGTGCCCCATGGTCCCTGCCTTTGCCGTTTCACACCTCCGTGATTTTACACATGCTGTTCATTCCCCCAGGATGCTTGCTTTCAGTCTTTGGGAAACTCTTTCTTATCTTTGCAGACTCTGTGTAAGTGTCACATTGGGCACAGTGCCTGGCATGCAATAATTACTCATGGTCGAACTGGATCTCAGCCAATCCCTTTTGCTTGTCCCTTGTCCCCTATTATCTCTTTCTTTGGGTCCCCAGAGCTCTTTGTATGCAGATACCTCTTCTACGGCATTTCTTATATTGTATTATAATCTTTGATTCTCTCATTATTACACAGCAGGTTTCTTGAGTCCATGGGTATAGTAGGTGTGTCTGCGCATGTGCACGCATGTGTGCTGCCCTTCCTCTGTTCATCCTTCCCAGGAGCATTTTCTTCTAGGAGTATTTAGAGTATTCTGCAGGTACTGTCTCTTGCTGTGCAGCACAGCCGAGTAGTAGTTATGGGACCAGAGTTTGGACAACTGGTCATGCTTATCAACTGCTTCTTAACCAGTTGGTAAGCATGAAAGGCATGGCCAGCACTCCTTTACAGCATCAGTTCCCAGCAAAACTCAATGGGTGCCTGTCGCAGAGACCTCATGACTAGTTCTTTTTTGTCCCTGGCTGAGTTCTGCATATTTCCATTCCTGCACACTTCAAATCCTTCCAGCAGATTGCTCATTCTGCTGTTCGAATTTCTCCTTGCTGGTGTCTGTTCCTTGTAACTCTTACTGATGTGTTGAGGTGAGGGAGAAGTTGGGAACTGTTTTCTGAGATTCTGTGGCTGTGTGTTTTCTGTCCATGCAATGAAAGGGGACTCTTTTTCTTTCTGTACAGGAACCAGAAAGCTGTTGCTATGATGAAACATCATATCCAAAGAAACTGGTAGAAGAGAGTTTATTTGGGCTTATGGTTCCAGAGGGTTAGAGTCCATCACAGCAGAGACAGCACAGCTTCAAGCAGCAGACATGGCAGCTGAAACATGATACAGGGAGCTCACTTCCTTAACTCTCAAAGCACAAAGATCGACTAGGAACGGCACAGCCCTTTAAACTCTCTAAGCTGCATCCAGTGCCATACCCTTTCCAACAAGGCCACGCCTCTTAAACCTCCCTAGACAGCATCACCAACCAGAGATCAAGTGTTCAGATGCCTGAGAACATGGGGGAATATTTTCATTCAAAACATACATCATTCAAATCAGATCTAGGAAATGAGAGGTACCCATAAAGATACAGTCTTCTGGGGAATCTAGAAAACATTACAACCATTATGTTTGAAAAAGAAGTGAAATCAAGATATATGTTTCTCTCCCTGTGTTCTTTTCTGTGTCTCCCACCCCAGTCTCAGCTTTCATAGAAGCCAGCATGATGGCACCGTTGGCTCCCTGCCCAAACACTTGCAGCATCCCAGGTCTATCCATCAGCACTTGGGACTCAGCAAATATCACACAGAAGAAACCAGAATTCCTAGGGAATCAGCAGCTCTTACAAGTGGCCCTTAAACCATAGCTAGAGGCTAAGTGTCCCCCACCCTCATCCCTTGACACATACTACTCTGGCTCTCTGTGGACACGTGATTGGCTGACTTTCCTGTCTTACTTCCCTGTCCTTAGCCAATGTGTTTTGGGCTACCTCCTAATAAACCCAGTGGTCTATTGAGGGACCTGCTCAAGCAGCCCATCATGGCTCTGGTCCAGCATTTATGTCTCAATGCAGCTCTAGTTCTCTATAGATCATGGGTAATTTCATTCCATCACACTTTGTTCAAATTCCCCAGACACAGATCCTCTAAATTCATCTTTTCAAATCATGCTGTGTTTAAAGGTGACCAGCATGGCCACAGATGGCCAGCCACCTTAGTTCAGATAACTGCCCCGGTCCAATCATTGCTGGCCAAGAGGAGAGAGTTATGTCAGTTCACAGCGTTATGAGTAGAGAGGTACCCTGGGACTCAACTGGTACTGCTTACCTTTCAAACAACTGTCATGTCAGTAGATCTGTGGGATAGCCAACAGGCAAGGGCGTTTAGCAAGCATCAAATTACCGTTTTCAAACAATAATTTTGTAGGTTAGAATCAGACATATGGATTAAATCTTCACTGAAATACACACTTGGATTTGCAAATGAACAGGCGCTGTACTTGCTAAGGGCATTTTCTCTCATTTGTTTTGCCAAGTCAGATTATTTGGAAAATAACTTAGTGATTTTTCACAGCCCAGACAACCTCTTGGCCACTCCCCTCTATTCCTTTGTTTCAGTTTCCCCCTCACACAGAGGTAATTAGTAAAAGTAACATTTATCAAATATGGCAAATCAGTCATACAGTGTTGTGCATGTCCTATGGAGGTGGGGATGGGTGTGATAATTGGCAAGATGGGTCCACTTCTGGGAGACATGAATGATGAACAATCCTTGCACATGTACCATGTGTCAAGTGCACTGCAGAGTGTTTAACATGATCATTTAGCCCCACGGGAGACCATCCTCCTTGAGGGAGGTAGTATCCCTACTCTTCATTTACATGTGAGAGAGTTAGTCTAGCATTGGGTGTCTCTTTCCCAGCTGTACGCGGCTAGGCAGTAACATAGCTGGCATTTGAATCCTCTCTCTCTCCAGAAACCGTTAGGTACTCTTGTCCTCTCTATGAGTAGCGGTTCACATAACCTCCACATCATGAGGGGGTATGAAAGGCCCCCCACCTCATGCCATTATACAGAACCAGAGACAGGGACCCAGAGAGACAAATAATTGCGTTAGATTGTTGTACTTGGGAGTCTGGTTTAGACAAAAAAACGTCAACCAGTCATCTGATGGCTTCTCTGGATATGAAATAGTTGAAAGAGGCAAAGGACAAACGTTTAGTCATAGATGTAACATCTAGTACTTGAGTTATAGTTCCTCACTCCTTGTACGTGTTCATTTATATGTAAGGCACAATCATGAGGGCAAAGTTTCTTTACCATCAAGCCAGGTGAATGTTGGGAATCCTTAGTCTGGCACTAAGCAAAGAAATAACTTCATATTAGGGGTGATCAGAGATGCATCAGATGGACCACAAATCCCTCAATGCCTCTTCCAATCCTCACTTACTCCCTAATATTTCCAGCTAAGCCTTCCCTTTGTGGTGTTTCGTGGCACTGTGTGGTATCTCCAGGTAGTCCAAGATCTAGTGAGAAGTTGTCACAAAGGAAGAAGAACAGCTTGAACTCTTAAGGCCAGTCAACTTGATGGATTTGTTAGCTGCAGGGGTCACAGTCCTGAGGGGGAAAGGTGTACATTTGTACAAGTTCAGAAAGACAGGGTGGAAGATCACAGAGACGATTGCTGTCACATGGACACACCCAGAGCCGGCCACACAGAGACATGTCATAGTCCAGGTTCATCTGGTTGGAAAGAAAGGAAACCCACCCAAACTAGCTTAAGTTCAAAGTGAAAAAAACTTTTTCTAGGGCATGGCAGGTAAGAATCTCATCTAAGGCAGAGGACAGAACATAACAGAGCCCCTGACCCAGAAAAACGGCAGATATCAAGGCTGCCTTTCTTTCAGACTTTGCCTGGCCAGGGTTCCATGACTCATGCTTCCTTCTTTCTAAGTCTCTGCAGAACATGTAAAAAAAAAAAAAAACATGTCAGAACCAGACAAAGTCAACAGGAGGGGACTTCTCTATAGTATCCTATGTTGTTCCTGCCGAAAGACCAGCAACAATTGGAACCTTGATTCTGAATTCCCAGGAGAGAAAATATGGTTGATGCAGCTTGAGTTTTCTATACATTAATCTGATTCACGAACATCTGGTGTCTGGATTCTCATTATGACCACAGATTGATTGTTCTGTCCATGTTGCCAGAAGAAGGTGGCATGGATTGAGAAGGACTTTACCCAAAGCTATAAGACCTTGGGAACGGTGCAGAGACTCATAGTTGTTTCTCAAGACCTCATCTTCTTGTCTTGGGTAGGTGGAGAATCTCTTGGCTTTTAGCTGAGTATTTAGTCTGTCCAAATACTAATTACATCCCTATCTCTCCTTGTGGTCAGTTAAAGCCAGTAAGGACTTACTTGTAGCCATGGGTATAAATGTAAGTGTTGATATGCCTGTTGGGAGGAGCAGCCATACCACCCTCCTCGATTTTCTGAAAGCAGATGATGTTTAGAGATAAAACAGCCACATTGAACCAACAGTGGAAGCCACGCATGGGGGGATAGCAGAGAAAAAAATAATGAGAGTCTGAGATCCTGCTGGCAGTGGGCCTGACCTGTTCATGCTGACTCCCCTGACAGGGAGATAAACGTCTCTTTTGTATACGGTTTTGTTATTTTGAGTTTTCTATCAGTGTTGGCCAAAAAAACCCTTTTATATGAGAGGGCATATAGAGAAACAAACCTAGGCATTTGGGGTTAGTTTCTACACACACACACACACACACACACACACACACACACATACACACACACACACCTGTCACCAAATAGTGAAGGGCACATTTCTTCAGTTACAATGGCCCCTAACTCTACCTCTCTAACCTGTGCACAAGACCTGAGTCTCCATCATCATCTTCTTTCTAGGCTGTTGATATTTACTGAGGGGTTTCTGGGAGGGAGAGAGTAACCAGGGATTCTAGGAGGTTTTCCTACTAACGAACATAGTCTCTCTCCTGCTAATGACAGGAGAGCTTCTGGGGAGAGAAGAAACCCTTTGTTCCTAGTTCTCAAGGAGGCACATTACTCTTTCTATCCTCTATAGAAGCTTCTCAAATGCTGGGCAAAATATCACAACTAATTAGACCAAATAGCGGTTAAAGTCCCACTAGAGAGATGCACCGGTGATTTCACTGTGTCTGTTGTCAGAGCTTCTGCCTGGTCTAGACTGGTGTAAAGGTAGCTGTGGGTAGCCCCTGTCCAAGAACTCTAAGCATGGTCTTTATTGAATGTTTCCCGTTTCCTATTTGCTTCTCCTCTTGACCCATTGTTTCACAATTGAGAAGTCCCACTACTCTTCTGCGCTTCTAGAAGCCCTCTCCAGCCTGCAGATGCCTTGTTGATGAGACTCTTGTTGATGAGATGTCTTGGTGAAGCGTCTGAGCATGCTGAAAGGCTCGTGAACTGTGCTAACTCATTGTGTTTAGTGGTGGTCATGAAGAAGCTTGCTGCAGAGCCATCCCAGGTCTAGTGAGTTAACCAAATCACCCAGATACTCAGGGCAGAGTGTTGGCATGAGAGCCACCTGGGCCTGGGCCTCTTCCCACAAGCCAACAAGTGAAAGTGGATGGGGATCATGGGGCTTCTGGGCAACTACTGGTCCTCAACAAATTTTTTTTTGTCAGCTGGTGGGTAGAAGTCTACAAGAGTTTTAGGGCAAACACTGTGTTTCCACTAGAGACGAGATGTTGATCAAATTATGTAGAAAGCAATAACATCAAAGGCATTGAAGACTTAGCTTGATTTATGTTTCATTTCTGAACTCCCAGTTGCTGTGTGAAGGAAATCCTTGTGATATCATCAACCAATAAAAGCGTAATAGGTGAGTCCTCACTATGTATTCAGCACTGAGCCAAATGTCATGAGTCATATAGAAACAGGAGACACATTTCCTGCCTCTGTGGGCCTTCTAATCCAGTCTCAGTAAGGGAGTAATTTAGCAAGGATGTATGGATGTATGAGGTATGTTTATAAATAATGAGACTGATTCAGAAAGCCAGGATACCAATTACATATGGTAGGGAACCAGCCAAACCTCCATGGCATCCAAAATTATTCCTATTTAAAGACTAATAACAGTCACTACTCTAATTTCAAATTCCTAATATGAAAAAAAAAATCAACACAGCAAAGAGGCCAGAAATGAGGAGCAAAGTCCAGAGCTCCTTGTGGTATTACCGGGTTTTCTGGGTCCATGATAGGAATAGACTGTAATATGTGCAAAGCACAGTATAACACAGTATGGAAGTTTTAACGTATCTCCTATTGCTATGGTAGTATATCCCAAACCAGGGAATTTACAGACTTGATGTCTGTTAATTCACAGTATTAGAGGTTGAAAAGCTCAATGTTGGGAGCCAGCATCTGTGAGGGCCTCCTTGCTGCACCCCAGCATGGTGAAGGGCATCACAGGGTGAGACAGAGCAAGTGTGCCAGCTTGTGTCTCTCTCCCCCTTCTCATAAACCATAAATGCCATTATGGAGCATCACCTGCAAGACCTCAGCTAATGTTGATTTATCTTCTGCAAAGGCTCTACCTCTGGACTCGATAAGAACTAGGAGTTTAAAAGTCCCCAATACATGAATGTGGGGCAGAGGAATATTCAAAACATAGCAATAACACAGTGGGAAAGCTCCAAAGGAAGGCAAGGGATCAAATCCCAGCTCCCCTCCACACCAGCTGTGCCTGCGACTCCTACCAAGTCACTTCACTTCTTGTCCAAGCCTCATATTCTCCATTTGGAGGATGAAGGTGTTGGTAGTAATAGAATCTGCATCACAGGATTTAGTGAGAATTAAACAAGGTGATGCACACGTAGTGCTTGACTTAGAGCTGTGGCTAAATGATGGTGAAGGAACCTCATGAGACTACGCAGTGAATCGTGGTTCACTCAACAGCTACTCACCAAGTGTCCGATTTGGTACAGGCCCTGACCACAAGGTGAGAAGTAGGAAAAGAGGCTGCCTGGCTCCTCAGGGCTTACAACACAAAAGGAAAGGCACGCTTCAGTAACAACACTCACAGGTTCCTGAGAAGAACTGGAATTGTCAAGAGAGGAGCTACATACACGCTTGTAAAAGTTGAAAACAAAGGAACCCAAGCAAATCTAGGGCCCAAGGCAAGTTTCCAGGAGAAAGGAGGGTCAGATGAGGAGGCTGAAGCATGGTTGGAAGTTTTCAAGGTTGCCAAGCCAGGGGTCCAAAAGGAGAGAGGTGGAGCTAGGGATGGAAGTGCCAGGAAAGAGAACCCCAAGTCCCTTAAGCCCTTGAATCCTTGCTGCTGCAGCTGCTGAGCTCAGGGATTTCACTGGGAGAGCCTCTGGAGGGGGAATGGATCTACAAAACAGTAATGTTAAAACACACATACGTGTATTACCTGGGTGACCCAAACATTTAGACATATCATTTCCCCTAGTCTTCATTTCCAAGGTTTAAATCATGAAATAATCATATCATCTTCTGGTAGACAATGTCACATGCCTTCATTGTACTGAAGCCATTTTGAATCATCTAACTTAGCTCTTCATCATGTGCCATTTCTACTTCTAAATTCTTCAAGACACAGCACTTTGTACCCATGCAAGACGCAGTCATTCAAAACGTTATTCAAAGTCCCATGAATTTTTTCCCCATTGGTCTTTTTGGAGGGTATTCATTATCTCCTCAAGGTCATTGTTTATAATATGCTTTTTAGAAAAGGAAGTGGACTTTAGAAGATTTGCTTAAAATAATACTCCAAGATGTTCAATGATGAAGTCATAGCTTCAGAAATAATAGCTGAGCCTGTGTTAGGTAGTTCTTGTTTCTCCTTTTCCTCCTCATACTATCAGGTGACATCTGTAAATCTCCTACCCTGTCTTTCCCATCAATCCTCACTCAATGACGTCACTTTAGGCTAATAACGTCTTTCTCCAAACACTTCCTTCATGTTCAAAACAAAGTAATTGAGAAAGTGTCAGGAATGTGAAATGTTTAGGGGTCTCGATTCTGTGGAAGAGCTTTTGAGTAGTCAGAAATGTACATTAAGTACTTATCAAATGAACGCATTTGCTTACTTCGCCTTGGTCCCGGCTCAGGGGACGCAGGGTAACATGGGTATTTTTGCCAGAAGAAGTATTAGAATGTAAAGTGAGCCCAAGGCAGGAGTGGTAACAATTTTGTCCCCAGAGTACATTTGGTAATGTACGGAGACATTTTCTTGGCCACTATTAGGGGAAGGGTACCATCAGTGTGTAGAGAGCAGAAGTCAGGGATGTCCCTAAACACCACCCATTCCACAAGGAAGTTCACAACAAAGAGTTACAGGGCACAGAATGTCATCAGTGGTGATACTGAGAACCCTGGCTCACTCAGAATCAAGGACAACTGTCAGACTGAGTGGAGAACAATGGTAGCTCACTGGGGGATGTCTGTCCCCACAGGCTTCCTAAGGTCCCTCCTAACAAGAAAGTAGTCTCACAATCCTGTGTACTATTCCCTGTTCTTGAGAGAAATCACCCTCTTGCCCTATTTTTCACATTTCTTCCCTCCCTCACCCCAACTTCCAAGTTTCTCTGTGAGTGAATGGATGGACGAATGAATGATTGAATCAAGGATGCAAGTGCATCTAGTCTAGCCTTGTTTATCTAAGGAAGGTGGGATCTCAAAGAGTAACAGAGATTGCAAGTACTTCCTACTTTTCCTTCCTCTTTCAAGACTGACCCTGAGATTCAGTTGGTTCTGAAAGTGGGGCCACGGTCAAAATGAAGGGTTCTCGTGTCAGTCAGAGCCCGAGCTCTGGCATTAGGGTGAGTGGGCTTTGCCTCTCACTGAAGAGTAACCATGGGACGGGTAGTTCATATTTCTGGGTCTCTGTTCGCTTATTTGTGAAATGGCAATGATAATAGTCCCTACCGCACGGAGCTCTTAAAAGGATTGCTCAAGATAATATAAGTAACATATTTGGATGGGCACAGCATCTGGTCAAGAGTTAATAGTATCCACTACTGGAATCATAGTATTAAACTTTTGTGAGCCATATCTGTAGATTATGAAATATTTGATTGGCTGTTCAGGAACTCTCCTATTGATTGAGTTATCGCATTGTATAAAACATCCATTTCTTGAGATACGTGAAGATTAATTTTGATTGTCAACTTGCCTAGGGGAGATTGGTAAAGAGTGTCTCTGGCTGTCTGTGGGAGCGTTTCCAGAGGGGATTGGATTATGAGGACACTGGTCTAATGGAGGAATTCAGCGATGGCTTCAACCTTTGATTGGAGGTGATGGAACTATGGAATGTGAGGCCTGGTTGGAGGAAGTGAACCACTGGGGAACCCCGTGGGAGCTATAGCCTACTGTGGCAACTTCCTGTTGTTGCTTTACTCTTAGCTGCCTGCCTTGATATGAGTTGTTCCATGAAGCCCTCCCTGTTGTGATGGATTGAAACCTGGAAACCATGAATAGCAGACATAGTTCTTCCATTTACCTTGTTTCTGCTAGACACTCAGTCAAAGTAACAATAAAGCTAACAGCAAATTTCTCAAAAATTTCTCTGTTCAAAGCTTTGTCTGATTGCAAGGCTTAAAGTATGAGGTGTACAGAACAGGGGGGGCTTCTCAGGAGAAGGACATTCATGATCTCACAGGCTAGCTTTTCTAAAAGGTGAGTCCTGAGGACCAACCTACAGATCCCAGAGCAGGGGTCATCTCCCTGTAGCCTCCTTCCATTGTTCTAACAACCCACAAGTGAAGGCAAATCGGCCGATGTCTAGGGCTGGCTGGTCCTTTTATGCACTTCATTCTGGACTTCTCAGATTCCTAAAATCCACATCCTACTGCCAGAAAAAAATATGTAGTGCTGGAAGCCCTCATGCCTCCCCTTCAAGTCACAGATAAATGGATAGCCTGTGGGATGGAGGCTGGAGGGCTTTCCTGGGGGGAGTTGCATCTAACTGCAGGTGTCCTCAGAGGTGAGCAGAGTGATGGGGAAGGGAAACAGACCTCGCCTCATGTTGACCCCTATGCACTTTCTCATCAGTCTCAGACAATTCCAACACTAAAGAAACACTGCTTCTCACTTTCCAAAGTGATCTTGATGGGCACTGATGTTTTTATGATTATTAATAAAATCTCGAAGGGTGAATTTTATGGGCACATGGAGACTCTAAAGAGTCACTCTTTGCCTTAGAAAATTGTATATGTTAAGGATGATGAAGGAAAATTTAAATTAAAATAGTCAAGTGGAAAGTGGGGGTGCAAGAGACAGACTTTACAGAATCAGCGGTAGATCTGAGACTGCATTTGCTTGCTGCACAGGCTTTCATGGGATGTGTTTCCTGGAGACGGCACACTCCAGGAAGTGAGGTTTAGGCTTAGGTGGGTGGCCAGAAGTCCCCTTTGAAAGTGAGTCATTAAATATTGGGGTTTTTGTTTGTTTGTTGTTGTTATTGGCTTATGGTCTTCTCTTCTTTCCCCTCCCCCACTTCCATTCTGCCAACATACACTTCAGAGTTTCGTGGACCAGTTCACCAAAACTGAGAAATCAAAGCGACTTAAAAAGAAACCCCAGTTCCCTTTTACCATCCAAATGAGAATGGACTAAAAAAAAAAGAGACAAACGCGAGGGGCATGGTGAGTTAATCACTGGGAGCATCCTGGCTGAACAGGAAGGGCAGACCCCTGACATCTGGTTAGAAGTTAACTTCATAATTCATGCAGGTATCAGGGAGGGCATTCCTCAGAGAAGCCTGGAAAAACTTAGCTTTGCTTAATGCCGGGACTGAACCAGCATGGTTGCTCTGTACCATTGCTGCTTTGGAGAGAGAGGGGGACGGAGTCCCACAGAGTCTCTGCTCCGCCTTCTCCCCCACTCCCAGCTTCCAGACTTCTCTAAAGCCCTGTGTTTAGAGTCCTGGAGAACTTGGTCATTACCAGTGCCTAATTACATGTTGATCAATTAACAGCAGGCCTTTCAGATGGGAGGGCCACAAACTGGGGAGCTCGTTCTGATGACAAACAGATTTGAAGACACCAGATGACAGGGTCCTCTTTATGCAGTTCTGCACCAGCCATGTTTTTGTTTGGGTTTGGCATTAATTTTAGAAACTGTAAAACACAGCATGCCAAATTGGTTGATTGAAAATAGCGCTACTTCCCAGAGGCCAGCAATCTGCTGCCTCATACAAGAGGCGAGAAGTTGCTAAGGAGCACGTGGGAGGTGAGGGGACCTCCACGTGAGCTGAGGAGTGAGGCCATGGTCCAGGAGACAACTTCGTGAATCACCTCAGCATTTCTATTCAGTGTTGTGTCTCTCTAAATTCACTCAGGTGTTTGTGTTCCTGCTTATTGTATGATTGGCTCTGTGGTTAAAAAAAAAAAAAAAAAA
>CABHPH010044580.1:0-18042 GCA_902168325.1 Peromyscus nudipes | reverse complement strand
ATCTATCTATCTATCTATCTATCTATCTATCTATCTATCTATCTATCTATCTACCTATCTATCTACCTATCTATTTTTTTGAGACAAGGTCTCACTATGAAGCTTTGGCTGTTCTGGAACTCATTATATAGACCAGGCTGGTCTCAAACTCGCAGAGATTCACCTGCCTCTCCCTTCCAAGTGCTGGGATGAAAGGTGTGTGCCACTACGCCTGTCTAGAATTTTCTAAAAAGATTTATTTTTATTATTTTAAGGTGTATGTGTGTGTGTGGTATGTGCACATGAATGCAGATGTTTACAGAAACCAGAGGAGCTGGAGTTGAAGGAGATTGTAAATTACATGCTGTGGGTGCTGGGTGCTCTTTCTCTGGAAGAGCAGTGTGTGCTTTTAACCAATGAGCCATCTCTCCAGCCTGTGACCTTAGAATTAAAAAAAAAATTGTGTTGGTTCTGTTACAGCTGGAACGTGAATCTAATTCAAGTCAATTAGGCTAACTCCCTGTCTCACTCACCGTATTTGTAAAAGGTGATTATGAGGTGAGTAACATCCCTTACCAAGCTCCCATCTAGCCTCCTGGATAGAGTCTCTGAAGCTCTTATATTTTATTTACTAAATTCTTTCCTGGGCCGCGAACAGGAGATGAGAATGTCAGGAAGAGAAAAACAGTGTGTAGAATTAGAAATGAAAACACAGGGCTTGCTTGAATGCCTGCCTTCTCTGAACTTCAAGAGATGGGCACCCAGAGCAGAGGCCACCCTGACAGCTTGGGTGGGAGAAATGGCCCTTGGCAGTGACTGGAGAGGCAGAGCCTGGCTTCTCGGTAAGTTGTGCTCACGGTTGGTGGAACGGAGCAGGCACCACGGGGATTGCATCAGCTTACAGATGAGGTTCTGAAGTACAAACCTGTATAACCCTCCCTCGGCTTATGAGAGCCTGGCTCCGCAACCCTGCCCTCCCACCCCCACTTCCGACCTTGCTCTGGACACAGTTCTGTTCCACAGCCCATGTGGTCAGGCCTCCCAAGGCTGCCTGGATTGGCTGTTGCAGGTTCCTGTAGCACATAGACACACAGATCTCCTGCCTCAAATGGCCTTCTGCATTGTCCAGCTGATCCTTACCGAATTTGCCTTGAAGAACTCAGTCCCTCAGCCCCACCCAGAACAACTCCTGTATCCATAGGCCAGAGCTTCCGCCACACTCTGTGACTGTCCCTTATCTGCCTGTCTCCTTCCTCGGACTGCAGCATCTTGAAGCCCAGAGCTGAGCTTTGTCTGTGGGTCTCAGAGCTCTTCACCAGGACACCCAGGAGTACCTGCTGAATGAATGAGTGGGTACTCCGTAATTAAAGCATACCCACTTACTAATAGGCAAGGGCAATCTGGATTCCAAACTAAACGTTTCAAAAGAAAAGAATGAGGAGAAGGTGGGTACGTGCAAAAATGGGGGGAACTGGAGTAGAAGGTGGGGATTAGGGAGGGAGGAAGAATATATCAGTGCTGGGTCCATGGCTTAGGGAAAGTTTGGGGGTGCACCAAAGCTGCCAGAAGAAAAGGGCTGGGGGCAGCTACAGGAATATTCAAACTATAGAATGTGTGGCAGTCACTGACTGAGGCAGGCTTGGTCTGTGGTTTGGAGCTGGATAAGACTCCAGGGTCAAGGGTGTATGGAAAGTAGGGTCCAGAAGGCAGAGAGAACTAGAGAAAAGATAATTTAGATAAGGCATCCAGTGGCTGATATGGGACTTCATGAAAAGAGGACCTTTGTCAGGATATGGCTTCAGATAGGGCTTCATACACTGGGAAAGAATCACAGGCAAGCTATCTATGTATACATCCCTCCTCCTTCCTATGGGTCAAGTGTTCCGTGGTTTCTTCACCCAGGTTTCCCTATCTGCAATTGAATGAGAATGGCCTCCATAGGCTCATATATTTCAATACTCCGCCCCTGGTTAGTTAAACTGTTTGGGAAGGATTATGAGGCATGGCCTTACTGGAAGGAGTGTATTACTGGTTGTGGGATGTGAGGTTTCAAACACCCATGCCATTCCCAGTTAACTCTATCTCTGCCTCCTGCTTGTGGATCAGGATATAAGCTCTCAGCTACTGCTCCAGCACCACCATGCCTGCCTGCCTGCTGCCATGCTCCCTGCCACAAGGGTCACAGACCTTCTGAAACTGTAAGCCCCAATAAACTCTTCTATAAGTTAATCATGGTGTCTCTTCACAGCAACATCAAGTCACTAAGACACTATTCAGACACCCATACACACAGGTTCCTGGTCACCTATGGTTTTGGATCACCTGCTCACTGATGGTGAGATACAATTCCTCAGAAGAGGACACTTTATTACCCCTCCCAGCCCCTGGCCTCGCCCATGGCTGGTATATTCTCAGCGAAGGTTTTTAGGACAGGGAGGAACACTGAGTAATAGTAGGGTATCCCGTGGTCCACTTACAGCAGCTCTGCTCTCTAAACTCTGCCCAAGACAGGGAACGAGGAGCCCAAGCACAGGCTGAAGCAATTGAGGACAGTGGGATGTTGAAGTCACAAGGATGCTTGAGCTGTGAGGAAGTGAATGATTTCGGGGAACCCTGGGAAGGAACTGGCAGGCTGCCCGAATTTGTTTCCAGCTAGTTGAAGCTGGCTGCTGTACAACTGGGCTTAGGAAACCTTCTAGCCAGTAAAGACAGGCTCAAGGCACAGCTTGTGGCCTCCAGGAAGAAATGAGAAATGAAGCTTTCTGTTGGAAACGCCATGAGTAATGGGCAAAACAATCAGCCTGGGGAACCTGACCAGTGAGAACTGCCCGGGAATAATCAGACTGGGTTAGGAGTTTGCAAGAGGCCTTCGTTTATTCTAGAAGCAATAGTAGCTGTAGCAGAGAATAAAACCAAAGCAATCTCATTTTATTTTACATTAACAGCAATTGGACGGATGAGAGGAGCGGAAGATGTCTGTCTGACTGTCTGTCTCTCTGTGCATGTGTGTTCATTGCATTCACGCTGTATGTACATGTTTGTATGGGTGTGTGCATGTATACACGTAGGTACACCTGCGCTATGATCATTGGGTGTCTTTCTTCATTGCTCTCCAACTTATTTTTTAAAAAGCTTTCTTTCTTATCACTCCCCGCTTCCTGTGTGTGTCTGTGTCTGTGCATGGGTACGTGCATACCCACGGGGCCTAGAGGTATTGGATCCCCCCTGGAGCTACAGTTATAGGCTGTTGTGAGCTGCTCAACATGGGTGCTAGGAACTAAATTCAAATTTGAGCCTTCTGCCAGAGCAGTGCACACTCTTAACAACTGAGTCACCTCTCCCGACCCTTCTTAATTTTTAGAGACAGGATCTCCTACTCAACTGGAACTCCTCACAGACTTGATAAAACGAGCATGTCCAAAAATCTTCAAGGCTCCACCTGCCTCCGCTCTGTCAGCTCCAGCCTTCCAGATGTGTGCTGTTCTGCCCAGCTTCTGTGTGGGAGCCATAGATCCAAACTCAGGTTGGCCTCTCAGGCCCCTTCACCAACCGAGCTGTCTGTTCAGCTCCCAGTTTCTGCTCATCTAGACTAGTGCTGTGCAGAGGAAACTTCTGCACGGAAGGAAGCATGCTCTAACTGTGAAGTGTGTGGCTCCAGGGTTGAGAAACTGGACCTCTTATTTTCTCTAATGGAAAGAAACTGGCAGAGCCACTCTGTAGCTAGTGACTTACTGGAGAGCATGGTGGTGGCTCATCCAACCACGAGCCTTCCCAGGGCTGCAGGAATGATGGTGATTCCACCAGTCACTATTCTGCCTTCTTGAAGAGCTTTCCCTGTGTCTCCCTTGTCCACACAGGTTCTGGGCTACTTGGGTGTAAAGCTGAACAGCAGGCTCTGGTGTATTCATGGGTGGATCAAGCTGTAGTCTGAGGTCATCCAGCTTGGCTTTCCCCAAGTCTCGTTCTCATGTCTCTAGATAGATTTTGCTTCTGTTCCTCCTCCCTAGAGCTGCTCTTTATTTCTCTCTGCATCGTTCTCTAGATTGCCTTTGAATGGCAGCCCACTCCAGCCCCCGCTCCTCTGCCCACCCTGGTCTCCATCATTTCCTGAACATGGCGCTTTATTGAGAGCTGAGTTACCAAATACAGTTTGTTAGAACTAAACATAACCTCAGACCCCCTACCTTTAAAGTTCTAGAATACTCATTGAAATTACCCAGAGAGATCATATATTCTCTCTGTGTCTCTGTCTCTGTCTCTGTCTCTGTCTCTCTCTCTCTGATACCTAGGATGAATATATCACTAGAAATTCTGACTCAGGCATTATAGGAAGAACCAGGAACCTTCACTTCCAGGTCATCTGAGCCACATTTGGAGAAACAGTGATAAAGCCCAGAGAGAGAATGACTTGCCCAAGTTCCCACAGCAAGAAAGGGGCATAGCTAGAGCTTAAAGTCAAGTCTCTTGTTTTTTGTTTCTTTTTTTGGTCTTTTTTGAGATAGAGTTTCTCTACATAGCCCCAAGTCTCTTGATTTTTAATCTAGCATTCTTTGTGTGGTTCATTCAGTGTGAGCAGGTCCCCTGTAGCTCTGGGGGTCTGAACGGGGAGCGATGAACAAGCTTATATATATATACTTCATTGTCAGATTCCCAACTCTGCCAGCACAGGGCTGACACAGAGCAGAGCTTCATAAATGTTCAATGAACAAATGAGTGAGGGGCTAACCTCTACATATGCCTGGCCCTGGGACCTGATGCATCCACCCAGGTTCTGGAGGAACAGGGAAGCACCAGTGCCTGGGACCCACAGCTCTCACCTGCTGAGATGGCTGGTGGGACAGCCTGCATAACAGCCACAATGAGAACAGCAGCTGGGACCACCCACATAGAACAAAATGCCAATGCGGGCCCCTTGTTGAAAAACAGTGTAGGGGTTGGGGATTTAGTTCAGTGGTAGAGGACTTGCCTAGCAAGTGCAAGGCCCTGGGTTCGGTCCTCAGCTCTGGAAAATTAAAAAAAAAAGAAAGAAAAAAAAAAGAAAAAGAAAAACTGTAAAAAATAGTAGGGATGCCAACATATAAAAATACATTCCAAATAAAAAACCCTGCTGTGGATATCGCGCTGTATAAATAAACACCGATTGGCCAGTAGCCAGACAGGAAGTATAGGCGGGACTAACAGAGAGGAGAATTGAGGGAACAGGAAGGCAGAGGGGGAGACTGCTGGAGCCGCTGCCAGGAAGGTGTAAGGTACTGATAAGCCATGAGTCATGTGGCAAAGTATAGATTAATAGAAATGGGCTAAATATAAGAGTGAGAGCTAGACAATGATAGACCTGAGCTAATGGCCAAGCAGTTTAAATAATGTAAGCGTCTGTGTGTTTATTTTATAAGTGGGTTCCGGGACTGGCGGGACTTGGCGGGAGCTGGAGAGAAAAGCTCTCCAGCTACAAAACCCCAAGAATTCCCCGGGTGGTGATGACAGCACCACACGAAGCTGGTGGCCCTTCTGAGCAGGGATCCAGTGCGCTTGCCCTGAAAGCCCTTCTGTTGCTCACATCACTCTCTCCAAATGCTACAACACTGCCTCCTTCAAAAGTGCAGGCCCCTAGCTCTGAGAAGGATTTGTTTACACATCCTTGAAGACCGGGATTCAAAGCCCCAGAGATGGAAAGTGTGAAAGAGCAGAGACAAAAGGAAAGCTCCCCCATACACAGCGTTAGGAGCCCATGCTCACTGGGATGGTGCTGAACCCCAGATAGCTTAACATGAACGATCATGCTGAATCACGAGGAGCATGGCTCCACAGAGTTCAGCCTGCAGAAGCCAGCCTTCTCTGGGAGCACGGCCTGGCGCTCACCAGGTGAGATTTACCTGGGGAGGTGTTTTCTGTGTGCGCAGAATGGATTTGGGAGCTCTGCGGGAGGAGGCAGGAGCGATGGGCAGAATGCATAATGGGGCAGGGAAAGTACACGGCAATAAAGAAGCTTAAATCTTTAATCTTTGCAAATTACAGGAAACACGCGGAGGAAATAAGCACTGGAGAGAAGGAGGAAGAACGGGGCTCTGAAAAGCGTAGGGAATTTTCTAGGCTCAAGCAAGGGATGTGTTGCTACAAAGCGATTTTGTTTTGGACAAAACTGACTTTATTACAGTGACTATGTAGGGGGTGTTGGGGGGAGGCAGCTTCAAGGGCAGCTTGAGGCAGGAGGATGACACTCTAGAGGAGATGTCTCCTAGTGCAGGAAGGCCCTTGCAGGATAGCTGCTGCTCACCCACCCCTGTGCCATGTCTTCCCACTGCTCTCTGCTCTGGGACAGGGGTGGGGTTATTGGGGCTTGGACTGGGAATTTACTGGTGGATTCTCTCTTGCCCTCTGGCATCTGCTTGAGGAGGTAGTCAGGGAATGATGGATCCAGGTAGAAAACTGGTAGGAGAGAGGAGTCTCAGGCTGGCGTGTTCAGCCCCTGTGCTGGCTAGTCTTTATGTCAACTTGACACAAGCAGGGGTCATCTGGGAAGAAGGAACCTTAATTCAGAAAATGCTTCCATAGGATTTAACTGTAGGCAAATGGGGCATTTTCTTGATTGATGATTGAAGTGGGAGGGCCTAGCTTCCTAGAGGCAGTGCCACCCCTGGGCTGGGGGTCCTAGGTGCCATGGAAAGTAGCCCAAGGAAGCCATGAGGAATAAGCCAGTAAGCAGCACCCCTCATCGGCCTCTGCATCAGCTCCTGCCTCCATGCTCCCGCCCTATTGGAGTTCCTGCCCTGACTTCCCTCAGTGATGGACCGTGAAGTGAACTAAGCTGAAATAAACGCTCTTCCTCCCCAAGTTGCTTTTGGTCATGGTGTTTTATTACAGCCATAGAAACCCTAAGGTGGCCCCTATTTGCCAGGTCACTATGGTCAGCTGTTGGTCATTCTAGAAGGCCACAGCTCAGACCAGGGGTGGGAGTGGGGGGCGTGGAGGCCGGGAGTTTCGGGGAGCTCTCACTCTGCTCTTAGTTTTCTTTCTGTTGCTGTGATAAAATTCTCTGACCAAAACCAAGTTGGGGAGGGGAGGGCAGGGCTTATTTGGCTTACAGTGACAGCCCATCATGGAGGGAAGCCAAGACAGGGGCTTGAAGCAGAACCAAGTGGGCTGCACCCTCTCACATAGATCATTAATCAAGAAAACGCCCCAAAGACATGCCCACAGGCACATCTAATGTAAGCAATTCCTCAAGTGAGGTTTCCTCTCCCCATGTTAGTTTGTGTCAAATTGGCCCATGTTCTCTCTGACTTCTGACAGTGGCTCTCTCCCCTCTTCCCTCGTGGGCAGTGCCCCTCCCTCCCTCCCTGCTCACAGTCCCAGACACTGAGCATCCCTGGTGCTTTCCTAAGCTTTTCCTATTCTTTTGTAAATAGTCCTGGATTAATCCCTCCTCCTATTATCCAGTTTGAGGGTACCTCTGAGTTCTGTCTGGGTTCTGGTTAGTAGAGCCCCCATGGAGTCTCGCTTAACTCCTGAGAGACAGTAGAGTTCCCATTGGGCCACTATTCCCAGAAGAACTGTCATTTTGTTTGGGCATTCTTAAGGGTAGAAATCTGACTCTCTGTCTGTAGGTTGTATCACCAGGCCTAGGTTCACACACACACCCCGCCACCTTCCTCTACACACCTCTTTAAGGCTCACCCCTGAGACGGTGCATCCCTTTCCCAAATGAGTGAGCCAGATGTTTTGAGCAGGCAGAAAAACACATGGCTCTCCTACCTGGGGGTGAGAACCACAGAGAACCTGGGATGGATGGTGAACTGCTTGGAGGTTCGTCTAGGACTAGGCAGGGTGAAGTCAAATCCACCTCTCAGACCTCTCACAGGTTATTCTCTTTCTAGGAGTCTCACTCCCCCGCTCTCCACAGAACCAATTCACAATCAAGCCTTGGCCTTCCTGTTCTTTACCTTCTTTTGTGTGACTTTACTTAGACACTTGGTGCCTCTTGGTATCCCTGGCCATGTTCTGTACTGGGTTGGGATCCATTGAGACTTAATAGGCCAGGATCCTGAGCCTCTTGGGTTTTCAACCTTCTCTGGGACACATAAACCACAGTATTGGTACAAGAATAGTAAGCTTTGGCTTTTCACAGACTAACTGGATTTTTACAGCCATGCTGTGGCAGCTGCCCATGTCTCCATGGCACTGTATTTTATTCGTTTTTTTATGTTATGTTCATTTTTCTGATGAAGAAATCAAAACCTAGGGAAAGTCACAAACAGGTCCAGAGGCTAGGGTTTGTGGCTGCAGAGGATTTTGATATGATGAGACCTCTAGAACCTTCACCAATTCAACAAACTTGGCATTTTTCAGGTGAGAAGGACTGGTTGGGGCTCACAGAGGAGAGAATGGCCAGGTGACAGCCAGACAGCACCAGCATCCAAATGTCTTGACTCCTCACATCCCTCTGTCCTTTATCAACTGGCCACAGGACTCATCGCCCCCACCGATAACATGCCCATAGTCTCCAAGCTGGACAAGGATGGAGGGGAGAATATTTTAACTTATGGTGGGCTCGGCAGCTCCTCCTCTTCCATCTCTAAGCTCTGGGGAAGCTCAGTGAGAGTTTAACAGTGACCGTGGTGAGGACAAGAGTCCCAGCCCTGGTCCTCAAGAGACCAGGTAGAAAGGGGCTGCTGAATGTTCTTTGAGTTCAACCAGAAGCACTGTTTTGGTCCCTGTGCATGTGCAGGCATTTGAGAAGTCAGAGGGATCTGGCAAGGGAGACAGGCGGGCTCATCACCAGAAGTTTGGGCATAGGAACCAATGATCCAACTGGTTTCCAGCCATGTGGTGTAAGAGCTATGTGGTCTCCGATAGGTTGCATTCTCTCTTTGGAGTCTTACACCTTTTTGTTGTTGTTAAAACGAAGTGGGGGCTGATCTACTGGTTACTTTTAACTTTAACTTTCTGTGAGCTAGGGGCTGTGGTGCTCAAATATTTGAATACTTGGTCACCAGGGAGTGGGACTGTTCGCAAGCATTAGAAGGATTAGGAGGTGTGGCCTGGCTGGAGGAGGTGTGGACTAGTTGGAGGAAGTGTGTCACTGTGGGTGGGCTTTGAAGTTTTAAAAGCCCACCCCAGGCCCGGGCTCTCCTGACTGGGCCTGTGGACCAGGATGTAAAGCTCTCAGCTACTTCTCCAGTTCCATGTGTACCACCATGCTCCCCACTATGACGACGATGGACTGAACTTCTGAAACTATAAGCAAGCCCCCAATTAAATGTCTTCTTTCATAAGAGCTGCCATGGTCAGGGTGTCTCTTCACAGCTACAGAAAAGTGGCTAAGATAAGGGTGATGTGTCAATCTCTTAACCTCACTGCGTCTCATTTGAAAAAAACAGATTTAAAAAAATAGACACGGCTGTTCAGAACTCCTATCAAGTCAGATGGGGCTGATTTTTTCCAAACCAGGAAACCATGAATGGCTGTCTATCTAAAACTGGAGTGTGCATGTTTGGCCTTTCTCTTTGCCCCTGCCTGGTAGGCAGACCCAGGAAGACAGTAGCCCCGAGTAAGAAAAGCCGATATGAGATGGGCCGGAACAAGCTCCCCTGCTTCCAGGTGACAGTTTGAGGCTACTCCAGCTTTTGGTGGAAGACAAATCAGCACTGGCTCCCCTTCCTGTGTGGCTTCACCTATCTGTCCTGGGTCACTGTGACATGTGAAGCATAACATTCTCATGAATGACTGGTGACCTGGGAGGCGCTATTGAATGGCTACAAGAGTTTGGGGAAACCTGCAAGCTCCAACCCCTCCTGAGGAGGCTTGGAACACACTAATATTTAAAGACCCTAGGACATCCTGGAGGAAAAATGTGACACTTTGTTGAACTGTTATCCAGAGCAATCTTTTAAATATATTTCTCTCTCCTCTCTCTCTCTCCATTTCTTTCTTTTCTTTTCTTTTCTTTTCTTTCTTTCTTTCTTTCTTTCTTTCTTTCTTTCTTTCTTTCTCTCTCTCTTTCCTTCCTTCCTTCTTTCTCTTTCTTTCTTTCTTTCTTTCTTTCTTTCTTTCTTTCTTTCTTTCTTTCTTTCTTTCTTTCTTTCTTTCTTTCTTTCTCTCTCTCCCTTTCTTTCTCTTTCTTTTTCCTTTCTCTCTCTCTCTCTCTCTCTCTCTCTCTCTCTCTCTCTCTCTCTCTCTCTCCCTCTCCTTCCTTTCTCCTTTCTTTCTGTGTGTGACTGTGACTTTGTGTGTTTGTGTGTGTATACATGTATGTGCAGCTGCCCATGGAGACCAGAAAAGGGCACTGGTGTTATAGGCAATTGTGAGCTGCTTGATGTAGGAGTGAGGAACCAAACTCAGGTCTCCTGCAAGAGCTCTTAACTGAGAGCCATTTCTCCAGCCTGATACATTTTTCATTTTAAAGTGGAAAGGACAAAGGTAGACCCAGTTAGATGTGGATACCAGTCCTGGTTTCAATGCTTCTTAGCCAGGACACCATGGGAGAAACTTGCTTCCTGGCAGCTGTTAAATATGTTAACCGGTGAAAAGGTTAGAATTTCCTTGTGTGTGTGTGTAGGAGGAGGATCAAACAGCACCTTCTATAATGCAGGGTCAGATGTCCATGCTGGAAGGAGATAGGAATGTTACATTTTGGTCAGGCAACCAAGAAGTGTGGCTCCACTTCGGTTTCTGTTAAACAGGATCTTGGCAAAGCAGGGATCAGTGAAGGTGCCAGGTAGGGAGTTCATTCCAGTTTCGTTGTGAAAAGATTTACCCCCAAGGATTTTTTTAAAATAACGTGTTTCCCTAGTGCATTTGGGCTCAGAGACGATAAATTGCTTGATATGAAGGCTTGAAAGAAGGCTGATCACTGGGTTGGATGATCAGCATGTGGGAGACACCACCTTTGAAATGTCACTGGGGAGGCCCATGTCTCTAAAATTGTCGAGGCAGTTAGTGGATGAATATGATTCTATTTATGAAAATTTTGACAGCAGAAGTCAGGTTTGGTGAGGTTGCTGAATAGATCTTGTAGTGTATTGACCGATAAGTATACCAAATTCAAAACCCATCCTAAGTGATACAGAATTCATAGCAACCTTGTTTGACTATTTTGTCAATCAGTGAATATAAAAACATGGAGGTTTTCATGTGTGGTGATCTAAGAGAAAGGTTTTGCTGTTCAGAAGGCTTTATCCAGCCTCTGTGTGGTGGGAAACAGTGGTTTAGGCCTGAGTTTCCTACAACTGAGTGTCTGTGAGTCTCACAGGGACCTTGGTGCAGTGAGGATTCAGGGCATGTCTTGAGATTCTGCATGCCTAACAAGCTACTAGCTGAGCCTAGGCTTCTGGATGAGGGCTGACTTCCAGACCTGCATTAGTAATTACCATAATAATTATTATCATTTGTGTGATGTCCCAAGGAGGCCAGAAGAAGGTGTTGCATCACCTGAGAGTTATAGGCAGTTGTGAACAGCCCAACATGGGTGCCCGGGAACAGAACTTGGTTTCTCTGAAAGAACTGCAAGTGCTCTTAACTGCTGAGTTATCTTTCCAGCTCTCACATCTACATTTTGGCAAAACACAGCAGGCCAGTTACCAGATGGTTTGGCCTCTACCTAGAAGTCAGCATAGCACACTCTGGCCTGATCTTGGCTTTCTTCTCTATGTACTGGAGATTTCAGTAACCCATAACCCCACAGCCTCCTCTAACTCCCATGTATTGCCCAGCCAATGGGGAAACCAAGGTCATTTTTCTCTGCAGCTCCCCTGAGACACTCTTTTCCTCCCTTCTGGAACTGACTCCTCCTCCCCTGTTCTCCATTCTTATTCTAGTGATTATAGCACCTAATGACACCCACTCATGTTTCCTGACCACAATGTGAAGACTTGGCCACTCCTTAGACACTGGATATGAAAGGTGTAAGATGAAAAGATTTTGAACCATGACAGAATCATATATGTATTCCTCAGAAAGTCTCAGGATTGTGTACTCTTGAAAACCCAGCCTGGACCTTCGCCTGTATCCCTGCGATGCCCAAGCACACGGTGGGTACTCAGTGAAGATTTCCTAAAGAGAAGAGATGAGCACCAAGGGTAGCTAGATCTGTTTCATCAGCTCCCTGGGTATTCTCTTTGGACTGCTGGCTGCCTGACTGGGACCTCTAACAAGATCATATATGCTTTCTGCATCACACTTAGCAAGTCTCCAGCCAGATAAAAAATCAGGTTGCTTCATAGATGCCTGCCTCCAACAGTGCATCTAATTAATAGCATCATTCCTCCTGAGTCTTCCGGCACCTGTGGAGATGCCCATCCAGCACAAAGCCCTTCTCTGGGAGTAAACGGGCCAGCTCAGCTGGTGGCTGCATGTCACTGTGCTCTGGACTCTCAGAATCCAGGCCAGAGTCGCTGCCTCTTATTCTTGACGTCCTTAGGACCTGGCACCATGACAAGAGTTTTTACTGGGAGCGGAGATGCTGGAGAAACCATGGCAACCATCCGTCTCATTCCTGCCATGTCACATTTGTCGTGGGGGGTAGGAAATGTACTCTCCCTGATGGCTGCCCAGGCCTTCCAGCTACGGTAGAAATTTATGGTTATTTTTAATTTAACTTTTATATTTATCAAAGCAGTCTATGTACATAATTTTAAAAGCTAAATGGTGCTGCAAGGCACTGAATGATACATCTCTGCTCCCCGCCGCCCCCAACTAAGTCCCACTGCTCAGAGGCATCGACTTTAAGCTCACTCCTTGAGCTGTCTTTTCTGTGTTCATGTTTCACAGGCGACAACTGCTTGCTGGTTATGTCCTGATGGTACAACTTTGACATGCTTTCTCCTGAGTTCTTACCATGGAAATTGGCTATGTGCGCTTCTTCCATGGGATGCCTATGCATACTTCCTTTCTGGTCACTCTCAGAATATCAGAATGCAAGTATACGTTTTGGTTCAATTAGTGTTTAGCTTTTACATAATTATGACTACAATGACTATATAAATGTCGTCCCCAGTCCAGTCTTGTAACGTAGAAAGGCATGAGTTTGTGTGATCTTGTGGGTATGGATGGGTACGTGTGTGTGGATGGATGGCACGTGTGTGAAGGTCAGAGAACAACATCAGGTGTTGTTCCTCAGGTACCTTCTCCCTTCTGTTTGAGACAAGGCCTCTCAGTGGCCTGGAGTTTCATCAAAGAGGTCATGCTAGCTGGCCATGGACTCCCCCCGGTCCCCACCTTCCATCCTGCTATTGCTGGGCTTTTAACCACAAACCATTGTGTCAGCTTTTTGTTTGGATTCTGGGGATTTGAAGTCAGGTCCTCGCACTTCTGAGGGAGGTGCTTTACTGACGGAGTCATCTCTCCAGCCCCACAGATGGTCGTGGTCTCTGTTTTTATCATTTCCCCCTCAGCGCCCCCGTCTTTTGGTTTTGTGTGGAGATGTGCTCATCTCTCCTATCTCCTCTCCCTGGAACCCTGGCCTGGGAGCAGAACTCTGCAATGCCTCTCAGGACGGTGGCCAGATCCACAAAAGTGGTTCCTCCTGGGGCCCACAGCTGCCTGCTCTGCTCTGGACTCACTGCCCCCTCCTCACACCTGCCCTTTGCTCCATCCACATCTGGAATTCTCCTTAAGCCGGGTTCTCTGTTTCCAAACTCTCACAGGAGTCTCCTCCTGGCTTTATTCTCTCATCCTTTAGTAACTTCTAGAAAAATCTACCCCAAACACATTTTTCTGAAGCCCAGTTCTGTGCTCACACCTTGTTTGCAGTCTGGTGCGTGTAGGATTCTATATCGGACAAGAAGGATCGTGGCCTCACCTCTAGAGATGCTCTGCCTCCTGTGTGTGGTTCTGACACCTGATTCTAGATCCCAGGAGGATGACCATTTCCTTCCTCTCCAGAAACATTTAAGATGTCCTTTTTTTTATTTCTGCCAGCCCAGATTTTGTGAATGTGTGTCTTGGCCTGTGTGCTCTGTCCCCACCACAGACAGGACTTGGTGACCCTGCACAGGAAGAGCTACATCAATTCCCTCCCAATGTCCCCCACCCCCACCCCACCTCTGGCCCTTTGATTCTGTCATTCTAGAACTCCTACTATAGAGATGTGGGATTTTTTTCTGCATCGATTCTTTAATTTTTATGTTTTTTTCCCTCTCCCATTTACATCTGTTGGTCTTTTAATTTTCACTTTTGGTGTAGAATTGTTAAATTTCAGCCTTCCTATAGATTGCATTTTAATATATGCAATCATATTTTGATTTTCAATTTCTTCTTCTTCTCAAAATGTCCCTTTTTAATATAGTCCTGTGCATCTGTGGTTGTATTATTGCTTCTTCTCTCTGCTGAGGATGCTAATTAAATCATTTTAATGCTTCTGTTTTTTGTATTTATTTTTTCATTTATTAAATACTATGTATTACTTAATATGACCAAGGTTCTTTTCTAAACCCATCATTTATATTAACTCATATTTCAACCCATCTAACAACATGATAGAGTAGATATTATCATACCCAATCTAGAGGTGATAAAACATGCCCAGAGAAGTTAAGTAGCTCACCTTAGGCCACACAGCTGGGAAGCAGCACAGCTGGGATTTGAACCCCAGCAATCTGGCTCTATAGCTTCTGCAACAATTTCTGCAATAATTTCTACCACACACTTTGTTTGTTCGCTTTTGGGTTCGTAGTTAGTGTCACCCCTCAAGTGAGTGATGTCCCTCAAATGCCTGGCTTTGTGATTGTCCCTTCATGGGGAAGAGGTACTTAAAGCCTGTAGACTTACTTTGTGGCTGTTTGGGGACTTGTCAAGAGATGTCACACAAGCATGATCTAACTAGGTCATTTAGTCTGAGCTCGCTAACCTGTCCTGATCTGTCTCTTCAGCTTCCAGGCATCCTCAGACCTCCGTGAGGGGTGGGTACAGCAGATAAGCCTGGCTGGGCATCCCCCTCTCCGTAAGTAGGATTTTGACTCCTTGTGCTATTTTCCATTTAGCACCTCATCATCTGCTGGTGAGGCGAGCACCCCAAGTCCAAAGTCCATCTGTTCCAGTGTCCACTTCTGCTGGGGTGAGAGAGATAACTCTGTGACTGTTTGGGTCACAGAAAGATACTGGGGGTGCTCACAAGCTCATCCCCCAGAATTGGGAGGCCCTGCTGGTCAGAGGTTGCAATCTACCCATGGCCTAGCAGCTCTCTCTGAGCTCAACAACATGGAGGACTCCCTCCCCATTGAGGCTTCTGCTCTCTACCTGCCCTTATTTGGAGAAGGTCTCTAGGTTTGGAGGCCTGCCCTTATCTGAAAGCTGTCCCTGAGCCTGGATGCCTGATTTATCTCTTGTGTGACCCTTGGCATAGTTCCTTGCCAGAGCTCTTCCCCCTACGGCCCATATGGTATTTAGACATTGCGCTAAGAGTTTTACAATAGGATCGTGCTTCCACATATGATAACTAAGACTTGTACTAGGAGCTTTATAATAGGAGCGTGCTATTTAATGCAAATTAGGTGATTCTCCAGCTACTGTGCCCAATCTTATACATTCTCTATACTCTGGAATAAAGCTGAGCTGACTCACTGAAGCTGTCTTCCAGAGAGCCATCTCTGTCGACCCATAAGCAGGACCCACAAGCCATCAGACCCTATTCCATCCCCCCTCGTGGGCCAGTGACTGATGATCCCTGAGGAAGAAAGAGAACTATACCCCAGACTTTAAATGAACCCCCTAACTTTACTTCAGCAGCATATTGTCTTATTTAGCAGCTCTTGGGGGAGGGGTCTGGCCCCTCATTATATCTGGGGGGGGTCTGTGGTGGGAATGATGGGGTCCTGGCTGATTTGTCAAGGTCCAAGTCAGTTACTAGCAGTCTCCCTGATTTCTACCTTCCACACTATGACACCTGCCATTGTCCCTGTGGGTTTACCAGAGACAGTTCCTTTGGTGCCCTTTGGGATGGCTTTGGGAGGGAGCATCTCATAAATTCGAGTATTCAGCCCACTGTGTTTATGCAGAAATCTCTCCTGGCAGCTGCCCTGAGGCTCAGCTGCTCCCCAGGCCTGTTGGGACCCCCTTTCTCCATCCCAGCGGGAGGGGGACGAGATTTAGAGTAGCTCTCTGAGCTGGACATAGGCATAGCACCAGCCATCATGTTCCTATCAGTAACCTCCAACCCCCCTCTAATCCCCCCTCTTTGGTTTTTTTAGTGTGTGTGCTTGTGTGAGCGTGTGGTGTGCATGTGGGTGTGGCTTGCACATACAGAGGTCAGAGGCCAACTTTGGGTGTCATGCCTCAGGAGCCTTCCACCTTTTAGGTAAGACATGGTCTCTCACTGGCTGGAGAGGTCCCCACATAGACCAGGCTAGGCTATCTGGGTACTACAAGCTTCCAGGAATATTCCTGTCTCTACTTCTCATGTCTTTATCTCTGCAATGATAGGCCTGGGTCACCACACCCACTTTTTTATATGGCTTCTGGGGATCCAAACCGGGTCCCTCACATTTGCAAGGTAAGCACTTTACTGACTAATCCAACCCACCAGCCTCTCATCCAGTGGTTTTCAAACTGGGTTCCCTGGAGCCCCGGGCTTTCCCAGGATAGACCAGGGTTGGCCATAGGGAGAAAGGGAGAGAAGCAGACTGGAGTCTCCACCTCCAGACGACCCAGAGAAGCTTCGCTCTCATCTCTTTTCTATGAGGGAAGCACCTTCCCTTCAACATAATGAATGATTCCACTCTCAGAAAGGCAAGAGAACCAGGAAGAAAAGGAGGCTGGGCAGACCTATCACCATGTGCATTACCCAAACCACCCCTCTTCAGCTCTTTTCCCAACAGGACTTTGACAGTGACAATTTGCACATTAAAAGAGTTTGGTGGATGGAGCATTGTTGCTTTGGGCTTCCGATGCGGTTTTAAGCTTAATTCAGCTGCTTCATCCACTTAACTAGGCTGCCCCTGGGGAGCTCACTCAACTTGTCCGGGACCTGGCTTCTTCATCTTTCACTGGGCGCTGTAATACCTCATTACCAGGGGATCAGGAAGGGGTCATGAGACAGAATATTTGTGGCACACAGTAGCTGATCATTAATGCTTGTTTCATCTTGGCTCTGGCAGTATGCATAATTCAAGTGATTTTTTTTCTTCATCAACAAATACTTATTGTCCTGTGAGATCCAGATCCAAGCCTCTAGGGGCTTGTGTTTTAGTGGGAAGGGACAGACCAAAATAAACCAATAAATCAGTAAATCATGTAGCATACTTGAAGGTAGGACACGTTATGGATGCAAGGACCACTTAGTTGAACAGGTGAGAGGTAAGGAGTGAGAGAGGTAAGGTCACAATTGTAAAAACAGTATTTAGGCCACACCCAGTAGATGATAACAGAGCAAAGACTGAGCAGAAAAGGCAATTAGCCAAGTAGGTATCTGAGTAATGGATTATAAATAGAGAGAATAGCAAATACAGATGCCCTGAAGGAAGACAGTCCTGGAGCATTTCAGAAGCATCAAGGAAAGCCAGTATATTCAGAGTCAAGTCAACGAAGGAGGCATTAGGAGCACGTAGGACCCAAAAGATGTTGGGGGCTGGCTTTACCGTGCTACAGCACAGATTTCAAAAATAATTCCTCTGCTCAGAAATACATCTGACATAATATCACATTCATGCATACTTAACACTAGGATTTGGGAAAATCAAAGCAGATTAAATTTGATTACAACAGTGTATTTTGCATTGAAATCAACCAGAGGTGGGAGATCCTGGAAGAGGGGGTCCTGGCTGTCATCTTTCTTGTGTTTGAGCATGTGCACTAAGAACTAAAGTCCCCTAAGCAAATTCTGGTCTCTTCAGATGCAGCCCCTCTCAACCCTCTCCCTGGCTCACCTCCTCCAGCAGAGTTCTCTGAGGACTCCCTCCTCTCCACCTCCATCCAACTTCCCCATTGTCTATTCAGAGTCCCCACTGGAAGGGCATTCCCCTATTCGCTGTTGATTGGCCCAGGGGTGGGTCACTCAACTCAGTTGGGCCAATAACTACTTTTCTTGCTCTTTTTGCTGTGTGTGTGTGTGTGTGTGTGTGTGTGTGTGTGTGT
>CABHPH010044575.1:0-24756 GCA_902168325.1 Peromyscus nudipes | reverse complement strand
CCCCCCCCCCCCCCAAAAAAAAAACAGGTTCCTTTATTTCCAAGACACCTTTGCTCTTGCTAGCTACTTGTTCTCCCTTGTTGCCATAACATTGGCAGTTATTCAACTTTCTCTAAACTGGAGGTATTCTAGGTACCATATGTAATGGCATTGTACAGTATTTGAGATTGTTATGGTGCATCAGGGTTTTATCAGGTTTGTCAGTTTTATCAGTTTTTGTTTTAATGCTAAATGATATTTTACGATATAGACATTGCCACATTTTCAATTAGGATGTTTCCATTTTTTTGCCCCTGATAAATACTGTTGTAATCCAGTGTATAAATAGCTCTTCAAGATTTGCCTTTTGATTTCTTGAAGGGAAATAGCTCAATCATGATAATTCTTTATTTTTTGTGTCTGTGTGAAACCTTCAAACTACTTTTTTAAGAAGCACTTTTCATTACTGCTAGGTGCATATAAGGATTGTAATTTCACTATCTCCATACCAGATCTTTCTGTTTTTTCATAGTAGCCATTCTAGAGAATATAAAGTAGTATTTCATTTTCATTTTGACTTGCATTCCAAGTAATTGATGATTTTGAACATTTCTTCCGTTGTGTACTTGAGTTATTGTCTACGTGTGCATCTTGCTAAATGTATATTTGTGTTCTTTATTCTATTTTTAATTGAATTAAGGTGTTTTGCAGTTGATTGTGGAATATCTCTGTATATATTGGATATCATTCTTTTTTCAGATACATTACTTGCAAATATCCTCTTTCTGTGGGTTGTCTTTTTACTTGTTTGACAGTACCTTTGACATACAAAAGGTTTTGATGCCATCCAGCCCATTTTACCTTTTGTAATGGTTGTCGTTATTGTTTTCTGTGCTTTTGGTGGTGTTTATTCAAGAAATCATTGCCAAGAAATTTCAGACAGTTTAATCTAGGAATTGTATGATTTTATTCCTTAGGTCTTGATACATTTGGAATATTTGGAGATCCAGAAAGTTCAACTTCATGTTTTTGTGTATGCATACCACATTTCTCCTCCCAATACCATTTATTGAAAAGAATGTCATTTTATTAAACCATTCCCAACCACTCTTTTCAAACATCCCTTAACTATAAAATGGGAAGTTTTCTTCCTGAGCTCTAATCTTTTCCATTGGTTGTTATAGCCAGTACCATAATTTTAATTAATATTAACTTTGTAATAAGGTTGGAAACCAGGAAGTGTGAGAACTCCAAATTCAATTGTGTTCCTGTACCCCAAGACTATTTTGGCTTTTTGGGGTCCCTTGAAAAATCGTGTGTGAATTATGAGGGTAATTTTCTATCTGCCTCTTTCCAACAAAGGGAAGATTGGAATTTTGATACTAATTACAATAAAGCTCCTCTGTCAGCTGTTTTGTGCCCTGATAAATACTTTCTAGAAACTGCAATTTAATGTTTTTTGTTTCACTTTTTGCAGGTGTAAAGTGCTTTCATAAGAGAACAAGGGGAAAGGAGTGATCTAACTACCCCACCTCTAAGATGATCTGTGAGGAGGGATAGATTTATTTCAAGCCATAGGAAGGCAAATAATTTCTAGCTTTGCATAACAAGTGGTAATCTTTAATTGCCAAATTTTTCTTCCCTAACATGAAAAGAAATGTATTATTTGGGTTGTCTATTAAAATAATTTGCCTTCCTGATGCCAATCTCATAGTCATCGCTCTTGTTTTGGACAGAAGACAGCATTATAGCTATGAAAGTAGTTCTTTACCTGAAAATATAAGTCATTTGTTAATACTTTGACTAGTCAATAGCTTTTATAATACTTGCTTTCTCCTTTATTTCCCTCCGTACCATTTTGTACTACTAGAGATGGTTACAACTGTCTAATTTATGTAACATTGTATGAAATGAGAGTTGAGGTTCACATGCAACCTCAGCCATCTTATTCAACAATGTTTACTTGTATTTTATTAAAATATTAACTTCTTAGAAATAAATGGGAAAAAACATTGTAATAGGATTCATTTTTTTAGATTTGGAACTTTGCCTAACTTTGCTCCTTTCTAAGCAAAATTTGAAACTAACCTCTCGTACACGACAGACAGTCCTGTTTGACATTCACATACTTTAAGTATGATTGCCTCATCAAGTCTAAAAATAGTCTATTACACAAAGGTAGTGAAATACGTTTATTATTCCTGGCTTCATTTTTTGGTACTGCCATTTATAAAGTGAGAGACATGACTGACTGAAATTTGGGAGAGTTCAAGTAATAGTCCTTTCCACTGTGAATATTAAAGACATAGTGTATTTATGATTCAATATATAGTGACACATTCATTAATCTTGTTTCAGACTCTGTCACATGAACCCAAAGTTCTTCAAGAAGGTCTCCTCCAGTTGGACTCAATCCTTTCCTCCTTGGAACCTTTACATCGGCCCATTGAATCTCCTGGGGGCTCAGTATTACTTCGAGAACTGGCATGTGCAGGCAATGTTGCTGATGCTACCCTCTCTGCTCAGGCTACACCGCTGTTGCATGCACTTACTGCTGCCCATGCCTACATCATGATGTTTGTTCACACTTGCAGAGTTGGACAGGTAACAATAATCCTTTATGATTTCAACTTAAAAAACCAATGAAATGCCAAGGGCCTACATATACCTGCCAGATTACTTTTCTTAGGAAGAAATCTACCTGGAGTAGCAGCTGAAAGAACAGCCTTGATTTAGCATTGACATTGGGGGGGGGGGGGGGGGGGAGTAGGGGCAGTATCTGGTGTGTGATACGAGCTCATGCTTTAAGTTGCTATGTAGTTTCACTCTCTTAGTTTTTATTCTTAGCAGTTATATGGCCATATAATTATCATAGTATTGGGACTTTTAAGAAAAGTGATCATCATCTATAACATAAAGGGTTGAATTGATGTTTTGGCAGGCCAACATTAATTTGGGTGTCCATTGCAGCTTACCACTATCATTTTTAATAGCAAATATGAAGCTCATTTCTGTACATTTATTTAACTTTTTATTTACTATCATGTGTACTTGATGTCAGGCTGGGTTTTGAACATGCCATAGTGCTCATGGGAGGCCAGAGGACAACTTTATGAAATCAGTTCTCTCCTTCCATCCTTTTTTTTGGGGGGGGGGGTTTCGAGACAGGGTTTCTCTGTGTAGCTTTGCGCCTTTCCTGGAGCTCACTTGGTAGCCCAGGCTGGCCTCGAACTCACAGAAATCCGCCTGCCTCTGCCTCCCGAGTGCTGGGATTAAAGGCGTGCGCCACCAACACCCGGCTCTCTCCTTCCATCTTTATGTAGTTTCTAAGTATTAAATCTCAGTTTTCTGGGCTTGCATGGCAAGCATCATTATCCCTGAGCCATCCTGAAAGCCTTTACTGCTAACTAATCTGTGTACAAGTACATATAAACTTGACAACAGATGGCAAAAGATATTTCACCACAAAACATTGAAATTAATAGGTAGTAGAGAAAAAGAAGAAAATGTGTCTGCAATCTGTGGTCTTTCTTGTTTCATAAAGAAAATGGCTGTAGTGGTGGGAAGATGACTCAATTTCAAAATGCCTGCCATGTAAATCTGAGGACCTGAGTTTCAGTCCTCAGAAATTGAGTAAAAATGTCAGTCAGACTTATAATCCCAGCACTATGAAAACAGAGACGGGGGCTTGTGGGCTAGCCAACAAGGCCAAATGCACAAACTACAGGTCAAGAGAGACCCTGTCTGAAAAAATAAGGTTGATAGCATCTGAAGACAGCACCTAAGATTGTTTTCTGCCCTCCACAAGCATAGGCACCCATATATACACAATAAAAGAAAGTAGCCTAGCTCTGTGTATGTGTAGTCAATATTTTACTACCTTTACCCTTCAGGAATTTATTACAAAAATAAATGGTTTACCAGCAATAGCATTATTTTCGACTTTTGGACATGAATGCATTCTCTACTGACTCTACGTATTGCCCAGACTTTGCTTGACCTCATGGTCATCTCTTGCCTCCAAAAGTACTGGGATTGATTATAGGCATCTAATATTACCAAACAGAAAAATAGCATCTTACATCTTTTTAAAGTAGCTGAGGGTTGATTTTTAAGAATACTATTGTTTGGAGACGATCTCAAGTGTGAAAATACTTCTCTTTTGGTTGCAGAGTGAAATTCGTTCAATCTCCGTAAACCAGTGGGGTTCTCAGTTGGGTTTGAGTGTTCTGAGCAAGCTAAGCCAGTTATACTGTTCTCTGGTGTGGGAAAGCACTGTCCTTCTCTCTCTGTGTACCCCAAACAGGTAAAAGAATGATCATTTCTTTTCATATCGCACTTAGCTTTTCTAACAGACTTTATAGTTAAGAAAGCTTCCAAGATTTCTTTGAATAGGATGGGAGAGTTTAATAGAAAAGTTCTGGTGTTCCTTTATCCTTCCCACTTTTCTAGCGTAAGAACTTAACTGACAATTTATAACATGTGTGCATGTTTGATTTGATTTGATTTCCTAGAGATGGTTGTGTCAACAGGTTTATTGCTACTTCAGGAATGGCAGGTATTTCTATTGTGTTGAGGATAACTTAAGTGCTCCAAGAGATATTGGTCAAGCAAGTCAGAGACCATGTAGAATATAAGTAAACTATAAGAGTGCTTTTGTTTGACTTGTTTTTTGTTTGTTGTTTTACTAATTCCCTTGTTGTAGCCTACCATCTGGATGTGAATTTGGCCAGGCGGACATGCAGAAACTGGTTCCAAAGGATGAGAAGGCAGGTACGACCCAGGGCGGAAAAAGATCAGGTAACTCTAAGAAACTAAAATCTTAGTCACTACTTCTAAATTCTGTCCCTGTGACTTGATAGGCTTACTTACCGTGAAACTTAGTTAGATCTTTGTCACCCTTAGTCCTCAGTTTTCATCATTTTGCTGTTTTTTAATTATTAACTTTAGATTTTTTTCTCATTTCTTCTGTAAAAAACATACATACATTGTAGTAAAAGTTAGCATAACAGGAGACACATTTTTACTACCAAGTAACACACACCATGTGAGAAGTATCTGCCTGATCTTTTCCCTGAGGATATTTGAGTGTCTTAAATGAAAAAAAGATGTATCTATGTATTGATCTTTGTTTCTTACTTAACTGCCAAGAGCTTACTATTCCTACCTTAGTTTATAATTTATTATTTTAGAAAATGAAAGTCTTTCATTATCGTTTTCTGTAAACACAAGATTCAATCCTAAAAATTATTTTAGGAAAAAGGGCATGATGATATTTTACTTGAATGAATTCTAAATTTTTAGTACAAATTCTCTGCAAACTGTTGGAAAAAGCAATTGTTTCTCAATGTTATGAATAACAATTTTGATCATACTGGATTAAATGATTTGTCAATCGAAAACTTCCACGTATTTTTTCTTTTTAATATGAGTACTCAGTTAAAATTAGATAATTACTCACATTATTATATTCCTTTTAGACAATAGTGCTTTAAAAATTATTCTTTTCTATTATTTTGTTGTGCTTTGATTATTGTAAAAGTTCCAAATAGGGTAACCCGAAATCACACACAATTCTCTGACCTTCGTGCAGCAAACATGAAACTGATAAAAAACAAAACAAAACAAAACAATTTCTCTGGAGATTTTTTAAAAACGTGAATTCTACCTCAAATAAATAAAAAACTGAAAACCAATGAAGATAATTCTATTTATAAAAGTTTATCAGATATCCTTTAAAATGAATTGAAATTACTGAGAGAGAAACCTAAGGAACTAACAGAAAGCAGATATATCTTCTTTCTGATAGCCACTGGTTGTTATGGGGAGTAGCAAAGACTGAAATATACACATGCCTGTGAGGTTAATATTGGAGAAAATGTGTATCTCAAATTTTAGTCTGTTTTAAATTTAACTTAAAGGGTAAAATTACAAGTAAAACTGAGTTAAGAACCCAATTTAAAATTTGTCAAAGAATTGCTTATCTCAACAGTTTACAGACTTATTCTTGAGGTTGGTTTTTTTTTCCCTTTGTCAGTCTTCACATATATTACGACCCCGTTTCTAGCAGTTTCTTTAACAAAGAAGTCACAATTTCTTAAAAATCAATACCTTATACATTTTCATAAAAACTAATTCTTCGGTAAGAATACATAGACAAAGCCAGGTAATCCTAGCAATTTTAAGATAAAGAAAGACAGGAGGATCAGTTTTTCAAGGTAACCTTTGGCTAAGTTTGAAATCAGCATGAGAACTTGCCTCCAAAACAGGGCAGGGGCTGGAGAGATGGCTCAGTGGTTAAGAACACTTTGCTGCACCATCACAAGAAACCAACTTTGGACGTCAGCGTACATAAAATAAGCCTGGCATTCCAGACATGCCTGTAACCTCAGTTTCAAGGGGAGCAGGGTGGAGATAAGTGGATCATTGGGGCTTGCTGGTTTTCAGCTTAGCTGATAAATCTCTAGCCCCAGGTTCAGTGAGAGACCCTGCCTCAAAGGAATAGGTGGAAATAGAGGAGGACAGCAGACACCCTCTCCTGGCCTCTGTGCACACCTGCACAGGTACACATAAGTAAGTAAATTAAATCTTTTTCAAAAATGGGTACTGGCAAGATTGCTCAGTAGTTGAAGGCACTTGCTGCCAAGCCTGAAGACTTGAGCTCAATTCCTTAGACCCATATACCAAAATAAAGAGAACTGATACCCAGAAGGTGTCCTCTTACTTCCACTCACACCCTCCACATACTCATACTAAATAAGATAAAATAAAATCTTTAAAAAAAATCATACCTGCTGGGGGTTGGAGAGAGACGACTCAGCAGTTAAGAGCATTGGCTGTTTTTCGAGAGGACCCAGGTTTGATTCCCGGACCTACATGGTACTCAGCATCATCTATAACTCCAGTCCTTGGGAATCCAACACCCTCTTGTGTGTGGGCATCAGGCATGTACATAAGTATACAAGCATACATGCTGGCAAAACACCCATAATGTAATACTTCTTACATAATTCCTATTCATGTTCACGATTCTTAAATGCTGGGAAAGAAAACTATCCAGTAGTATTCTGTAATAACCAATTTGAGTTTGAGCAAGCTATAAGATTCTAGCGGAGCATGTTTCGTGAGAGCTGCAAATATGATACGCACCATACTGTGTGTTAAGATGATTTGTGTGCTTTTATTTGAAGATACCAGCAAGTATTTACTTGGTTGAACAAAAAAAAAAAAAAAACAAACAAACAAAAAAAAAAAAACCAAACAAACAGAAAAGCATATTGGTACAGTTTTGATTTTTGTTGTTTTTGTTCTTGTTCTACTTTTGATTTGGAGGGTTGGTTTGATTCCTAAACTTAGGAAGTAATTAAAATTTAAATAGGAAAAAGCACTATTTTTTTTGGAACTCTTCAAAACATTGACCCAGGTAAGTGCTCGCTTTCCATGATCTTACTACTCCCTTTTTTCCTCTGTAGATGGAGAACAGGATGGAACAGCTGGAAGTATGGATGCTTCTACCCAGGGCTTATTGGAAGGAATTGAGCTAGATGGTGACACATTGGCTCCCATGGAGACCGATGAACCTTCTTCAGATTCTAAGAGCAAATCTAAAATCACACCAGCCATGGCTGCCAGAATTAAGCAGATCAAGCCATTGCTGTCAGGTCAGTAATCCTTTTGTTTTTTAATACTCCTTTTCTGAGTTTCAGATCTCTAACAGTCATCAAAGAAATTAAATGGAAAAAACATTTTTTGATGGAATAAGAAAAATTAGTAGAAATGTTGTGACTCTCACATGTACTTTTTTGAATCCCCATGTGTGACATGCTCCCTAAGGGGATATAAAAGGAAAAAATTCCTTCCTGAGATAACTACCCTGGCTTTTAAAATTTCTTACCTGTTGTTCATCCTTCAGTTATTGCAAATGGCATCTCCTCCTGCCGTTCTACTGAAATGTCTCACTGAGGCACCTATAACTCCCATATTGCTGAGTCTCCCGGATCCTTTTACTTGTGTGCAGTATGATAGTTGACCCTCTTTCCACCTCTGGAAATAACTCTTGGTTTTTATATGATTAAGCATTCAGAATTGTCAGCAGTCTCCTTTTGCTTTGATTATCCAGTAACATAGTTTCTTGTGTTTTATTAAAGTCACATTGACTGCTTCAAGGAGACTGCATTAGCAGGTACAAAGGTATATTAAAGATATGAAATGATTTGTCTTTGCCATCTTTTATGCCACTTAGTATGATACCAGTATTTGGGGGACCTATTTTTGTATATTTGTTGACATTTGCCACTTTATAGTGCTTTGAGATAGAAGGAGAAAATGAAGACCTAAATCATAAAGCAAGGAAGGAAAAAAAAATGACATTCTGTGCTTAATTTGACCTTAAATCCTTAAGATTTTATCTTTCAGTCATGTTTGTTTTGATCTGGAAGTCTACTAATTATCCCTAAATAAATTAGACGATGTTTGTGTTTCTCAGTTCTTGTTTGATGATACTTGAGTTTTGTGACCTTTGAGCATTCTCGGGTTACTGTGTGGACCCAACCTATGTTTTCCTTGTCTGTTTCTTTGCTGATCAGGCATTTTGTTTTCTTACTTTGAAATATCTTTGAGCTGCTTCACTATCTGTTCATCTGCGAGTAATGAAATTAAATATAAATTTAATACTTGGTGCATTTTCCTGTTGATTTAAATTCATTAGGTTTTCAGAATCTGAGTATGCCAGAACTTCCAGCCAGGTAGTACATGTGTCTGTAGCTGGTTCCATAATTAAAATTATGAAGTACTAATTTACATGGAATAGAAAAATGAAATGACTGTTTTATTTCTGTGTTGTATGCTTCATCTCAGTAAGTAAGTTTTGAGCGTTAGATTTCAGAAGCATAAATGGAACACCCAGGTTCTATTTATATTTATTATATATTTTTCTATTTATAGCCTGTGTTATTTCTATGCTTGCTTGTATGTATGTATATACATATTTACATATATCGAGAAAAGAGCTAGTGAGATGACTGCGTAAAGTGACTGCTGAGCAAGCAAGAGTCCCCACCAAGTTCAGATTCCCCAATACCCAGATGAAAAGCCAAGTGTGACAACACAATCCTGTAATCCCAGTGTTGGCAATCAGAGATAAGGAGAATTCTGACACTCGTTGTAGTTCTAGTCAAACCAATCCATGAGTTCCAGATTCATAAAACAAGGTGTGAGCAATAGAGCAAAAAATCTGGTCTCTCAGGTGTACACGCATGCAAAAAAGAAGTAATAAAGGAAGACATCCAGACATTGTCCTCTTCCTCCACATGCACATACATTGATTACTGCACACATGAGTATTATTACATGGGCACCTTCCCCTTCCCAAAAAAAAGTTTAAAGGAAACAATGTTTGAATATATTTTCTTTTCATAAGAATGCACTGGTAGAACTTTTATGCTTTTCCTGCTAACCTTTTTCCTTTAGTTATATATTTTATAATGTATGTCATCTTTCTGGGTCAATTGATTCAGTGGGTTTCAGCCTATGGGTTGTGACCCCTTTGGGGTTGAATTGCCCTTTGATAGGGGTTGCCTATGACCACCAGAAAACAGATATTTACATTTCTTTCTTTTTCTTTTTCTTTTTTGTTTTTGGTTTTTTTTTTTTTTTTTTTTTGAGACAGGGTTTCTTTGTGTAGCTTTAGAGCCTTTCCTGGAACTCACTCTGTTGACCAGGCTGACTTCAAACACACAGAAATCTGTCTGCCTCTGCTTCCCGAGTGCTGGGACTAAAGGCGTGCACCACCACCGCCGGGCCAAATATTTACATTTCGATTCATAATAGTAGCAAAATTACAGTTATGAAGTAGCAACAATAATTTTATGGTTGGGGATTACCACACCATGAGGAAATACAGGGTCACAGCATTAGGAAGGTTGAAAACCACTGAATTAAATATTTTTTTTTTTTTTTTTTTTTTTTTTTTTTTTTTTTTTTTGCTATTTACAGTTTTGTAAGCATTTTAAGTAACTTTTGGTTTTTTGAGACAAGGTTTTTCTGTGTATCAGCCCTGACTGTCCTGGAACTTGCTCTGTAGACCAGGCTAGCCTTGAACTCAACAGAGATCCGCCTGCCTCTGCCTCCCCAGTGCTGGGATTAAAGGCGTACACCACCACCACCACCACCACCACCGCCCGGCTTTTTTAAGTGCTGTGAATGCATCATTTACTAATTGGTACTTAACTGCTGCCATATTGTTTCAATTGTGTCAATTTATCCTTAATTTAACTGTATAATAAGTCCTTATCATAATGCCTTTCATTTTTGTTATGTCAGTATAGTTATTTTCTGCTCTCAAAGGGTACATCTGTTCCTTGTGGAACTTCCTATTCAGATTATCACTTGAAGAGGCAGTTCAAGACTTTGTTTACTATTGTTCAGTAGATGGCAATCATTAAAAAAAAAAGTGGTTCTGGTGAGATTGCCCTGTGGGTAAAGGCACTTTCTATGTAAACCTGATGGCTTGAGATCTGTTACCAGAGTCCATGTAAAGATAGGAGTTGATCTGACTCCTCAAGGTTATCCTCTGGTCTACACATGATAATAATGTTAGCAATAATAACTATAATAATTTAAATGTGTGGGAAGCATGTGTTTTGTTATGAAATCATGTGACCATTTTATAGCATTATACTGCCTTCTGGGTTCCAGCTTCTTCCAGATTAGGCCGAGCACTTGCTGAGCTCTTTGGACTCCTTGTTAAGCTTTGTGTTGGTTCTCCTGTCCGCCAAAGAAGGAGCCATCATGCTGCCAGTACTACTACTGCACCAACACCTGCTGCTAGATCAACAGCTTCAGCTCTTACTAAGCTACTCACAAAAGGCTTATCATGGCAGCCCCCACCATATACACCTACTCCCCGCTTCAGGTGAGTTCCTATTTGAGATACAGGGAGTAGAAAGTGGCAATCAAAATAATGTATGTTTGTTCCTATTCTACTTAGCACAAACTTGGAAATCTCTAGTTTTCTCTATATATGTACTCCATATGAAGTGTTTTTATTGTACCTAAACATGGGTTTAAAGTTAGACTTCATTTCAGTGAGCTTCTAATTCTTAATTAGGTGGCAAGTATTATCCTGGTGCCTGACTAATCTGTCACCTAAATGCTTTGTAAACTTTTCCTTTTGACTTTTTCACTTAATTTCCTGTTGCTTTTGTGTGTGTCTTAGAAATGGTTGGTTTTTTTTTTTATGTTTTTTTTTCTTTTTTTAGGCTGACATTCTTCATCTGTTCAGTTGGATTCACATCTCCAATGCTGTTTGATGAGAGAAAGTATCCTTACCACCTTATGCTGCAGAAATTTCTCTGTTCTGGCGGTCACAATGCTCTTTTTGAGTAAGGATTATTTGCTTCACAGAATCATTTCCTGCACTTTGATCTTTCCTATATGCCTTACCAGCTCACAGCTTTCTAAGTCATTTATCCTGTGATGTTTGAATATATATATACAGAAAGCCATTAGTTTTATCATTTGTATGTCCTAAGAAGGAGGGAAATATAGTAATATAGTAAGAATCTCTGCTTTGGGGCTAGATAGGTGGTTCAGCAGATAAGAATACCTGCAGCTTTTCCAGGGGACCCATGTTCTATTCCCAATTCCTATTTGGCATCTCACAACCAACCATCTGTAACTACAGTTCCAGGGCATCTGATTTCCCTATTCTGGCCTCTATTGGTAACAGATATGCACATGGTTACACATAGATAAGTGTATACTAACATTCATAAAATCAAAAAAAAAAAAAAACCTGTGAACGATTGCATAAAAAATTCTCGGCTTTATCATATTTGGCTTTTCATTCTTAATACATAGTCTTTTGGGTAATTTTGTTTGTTTTAATAAAATGACTTTGTTACTTTGAATTCAGTAAGTTTGTTTTGGTTTACTTTGCTTGGCCTAAAGATTTTGAGATAAATTAAACCCATTTGGGTGGAACTTTTTAAGTCTTTAAAAAGTTCATAAATGGCATGTTAGAAGTAATAATAGCTTCTCCTCAGTTTAGCCTGATGTATGTAGTCGTCACACCTCATCAAGGAAGCTTTCTTTGGCAGTATACTAAGACAGTTAAAGGAAGTCACAACCAATCAAAATGCAGAGTCGTGCAGCCCAGTCCCATTGGATACATCTATAAAATAACTTTTAAGTTCAGGGAACATTGTAGAAGGGAGGGTAGGAGAATGTTAAGAGCCAAAGGATCGGGTCTTTACTATGAGACTGTTTCCTAGTAATATCATAAGCTGCACCTATAAAGTCTCACCAACATGACAGCCTAAACATGAGCTGAACAAGGATAACAATAATAGACATGCCAAAATGTAGGGGGAAAGCCCATGAGGACTCAACCCTATGCAGAGATCTACACAGACAAATAAGGAATGCTGATAGTAGGAGAAAGTCTTACCTACAGAAGAACACGCCAGTTGGTTATCTAACACCAACCAAATGGTCGGCCGCCAAAATATAAGAAATATTATCTAGATTGAGCAGGTTATTTTTAACAACATATATGCATTTATATACTTGTACATATATTCATGTAACAATCAAAAAGGAAGCCATGAATTTGAAAGAGAGCAAGGAGGGTATACGAGGGCATTTGGAGGGGGGAAAGGGAAGGAAGAAGTGATGATATTACTTTTTTTCTTTTGAGATTTAAAATAATCCTAAGAGGAGAGAAAATAAGGAACTAGTACCAGTGTAGTAGTGTTAAAATGTAAGTTCTCCCATATGTGAAATACCAGTTAATATTCTATCCACATGCTTTGTCTTATTTGAATTTAGAACTTTCAACTGGGCTCTGTCCATGGGAGGAAAAGTTCCCGTTTCTGAGGGATTGGAACATTCAGATTTACCTGATGGCACAGGAGAATTCCTAGATGCCTGGCTTATGCTTGTAGAAAAGATGGTAAATCCCACCACAGTGCTTGAATCTCCACATTCGCTGCCTGCCAAATTGCCCGGAGGGGTCCAGAGCTTTCCACAATTCAGTGCCCTCCGCTTCCTTGTAGTGACTCAAAAAGTGAGTATTCTGCATTCTCCAAAACCAAAGGAAAAAATTTTCTCAGGCTAACTGAATACTTGCCACTATGTTTTGTCTATAATAAAATGTGATTGTTGAAAAATAAATGAATATGATTCTCACATAAGGTCATTTACAAAAAACTAACCGTAGAGACTATGTTTCGTTTTCATGCTGTAAACATGAAGTATGAGCTTCTGATTGGTACTTGGTATTTGTGGATGAATTAAATGCCTCCATTATACTTTGTTAAACCACCTCAGTGCCAGTCTAAATTTTTTGTTGTTGTTGTTGTTGGAACTGACTCATTGTAGAAGGAATGTCTGACTCTTTCACTTCTGGGGATTTGAATTGAGGGGGAAAGTCTTCAAACACTTTTCAAATGACTTACAGGCAGCCTTTACTTGCATCAAGAACCTGTGGAACCGGAAACCCCTTAAAGTATATGGGGGACGAATGGCTGAGTCTATGCTGGCCATTCTGTGCCACATTCTCCGTGGAGAACCTGTGATTCGAGAGAGACTGAGCAAAGAAAAGGAGGGATCTCGAGGAGAAGAGGATGCAGGCCAAGAAGAAGGTGGCTCCCGCAGAGAACCTCAAGTCAACCAGCAACAGCTACAACAGGTAAGAGTGCTAACCTCAGATTCCAGACCCTATGATTTGCACCTTATAGAATCTAATGCTCATAACTTTTCTTGTGTTTTATTAATTACCATGTCTAACTGTGCATGCAAGACTGACCTTAAACTTAGAATCCTGCCTCGGCCTCCCACATGTTGAGATTAATGTTATCTGCCACCTATCTTGCTTGCACATTTTCTAAGCTTCTATACCCCTAAGTGCTTGTTTCTACTAGCCTAGAGATCTTTTTCTCAAACCATTTATTTTTTCCTCCTGAGGAAAGGTGAAGGATATCGTCCCAGTACTGTGTATAGGTAATACATTTGTATCCTCAAGCATATTAATTACATATTAATTACATCAGGAACCTGCAAAGAATGTTTATGGTAATCAAACTGCCTTCAGTTACCTTCTGGTTAACTTCTAATACAAAAGATTGTTGTGGTTAAATTTATTCTCCAGTAAAAGCTTTTTCAAACTGTGAATCACCTCTAAATCTATACCATTTTAAAATGATTACATTTTGAAAATTAGAGACTAGAAGGGAGGAAAAGCTTCAAAGAATATATTAACATTGTTTTCCTGAATTTTTTTTACTCTTTGTAATTTTATACATTATTTTTTTTATTATAGCCACCGCCTTCAACCTCCTTGCCAAGTCTCCTCAACCCATTTCCCTTCTGCCTTCATGTACCCTTCTTTATTTAATTTTTAAAGATAAGACACTGAATCCTGTTAGTGCTATCTGTATGTATATGGGTATGTGGCCACTCACTGGAACGTGGGAAACTTAATGTCAGACCCTGAATTACTCTCTTCCCTAGCAACCACAAATTATTAATGGCTCCTCAGCTAGAGGTGGGACTTTATGAGCCCCTAACCATTCATAGTTGAATGTTCACTGGCTTCATCTTGTTCAGATAACCACAACTATTGTGAGTTCATGAGTTGCAAAGGTCATGTATGTCCAGAAAGCAGTGTTTCAAAAGTATTCTCTCCCTTCTTCCATCTTAAGTTCTTTCTGTCCTCTTCCATAATATTTACTGAGCCTTTGGAGGGTAGGTTTAAAATGGGCTAAGCATTTGAAGTTACTTATTCTCAGCATTTGGAGCAGTTAGAAGTCTCTGCATTAACTATTGCCTGCAGCAAAAAGAAACTTCTGACAAAGGCTGAGAACAGTACTTATCTATAGGTAAAAATTTTTAGAAGACAGCTTGACAACATGACTGCCTCAGCTTTTGACCAGGTATACAGTACAAGGTATAAATTACCTCCTGTAGAGCAGGTTTCAAATGCATTGAGAAAGCGGTTAGTTACCTCCATAGTAATCATGCCACCATTGCACGAGGTTTTGCTGTAGTATGCCTAGATTCACAGCAAGGTAAGTCTGTTAATTATTTTTCTTCCCAAGTGACCCACATAGCACTTTCTGGAACTATGAAAAATAGCTAGGAAGGAGGCATATTCCAGCTCCATTATAATTTGATTATATCTTGTCCTGAAACCAAAGTGTGTTGTGTATTTAGCAATAGGATCTTAACCACCTAGTTTATCATTGGCAACCAAGAACTAAGGTAATATCCTGTGGTGTTTGATGGGACACTGGGAGGTACTTGAATTATAACTTAGGAAGGTATCCCATGCCTGGCACTGAGATTTTCATGTCTTCTGGAAACAGTGTTTTCTATCCATGCTGGGTCCGTGGCATTAGTCTTCCTCAAATTTTTATGTAGATTGTTATTATTATTATTATTAAGATTCTTTTATTCAAATCTGTCATATGTATATGCATTGCTACTTTATACTATAAAAATAAATTATTGTTTAGAAAATAAAGATTTTATTTCTGTATATAATTATTTTTTGTATGTAATTATACTATCATTTAGGAATTGTTCTCTCTCAGGAATTGAGTTAAATTTCTTTTAGTTGGATACTATAAAGCTGTGGTAGTTTCCTTATATATAAACTCTTATGTATATCAGTCACTTCCTGATAATTGAATTCCTGGGTCAGTTTTACAGGTACTTTTTCTGTTGTTGCAAGTTTCTATTCCAGAAAATAGATACTAATTTATACCTCTATGTATCAATCTCACATCTTTAACTATAGTAATCATTTGCCCTGGCCTCCATTTTAAGAGAGAATGAAGTTGCATCATTATGTAACTTTAATATTTAAATATTAGAGACCAACTAAAGATAAAGGAACATTCATGATATTGTACCGCCCTGGATTATAAATACTTAGTTCATGTAAAGTTAGAAAAATTTGAGTTGTTCCTTGAATTTTGAAATGTATTTTTACTTATCTCTTAATGTGGTTCTAAGCTCTTACACATTTTTAATAGCTCATGGACATGGGCTTCACAAGAGAACATGCCATGGAAGCCCTGTTGAACACCAGCACAATGGAACAAGCAACAGAGTACCTTTTAACCCATCCTCCTCCGATCATAGGAGGAGTTGTTCGGGTGAGTTAACACAGAAAATCTTACGTTTTTATGCCCTGGTTTGGCTGCTGATAACCTTTTTTGTCTATGTCCTGTGTCAATGTTTTATGTACTAACACTTAAAAGCTTCAGAATATACTGCCGTGCTGCATTGGTTGGGCTTTACAGAACAGCTCTTCTATACTTAGTTTTCATCGTAATTTTCCCCATTGTCCCTGTAGGATCTTAGCATGTCTGAAGAAGATCAGATGATGAGAGCAATTGCCATGTCTCTGGGACAGGATATTCCGATGGATCAAAGGGCAGAGTCACCTGAGGTACCTGACATCCAAAAGTATCTTCTCCCATAAATCTGTATTTTTGTGAATACTGTAATTCTTGTTCTGTGATCACTGCATACATAGTGTTGGGGAAAGTCAAGGGAGTACTTCTTCATTTCAACCTTTTGGTCTATCCTTAAGCTACCTTGTATAGACCTGAATGAAACTTTAGATGATTCAATCTTTGTTGTCAAATAAGACTCAAAATCTAACTGGTAGTAACTAGTAGTTGAAACTTAGCTGTTTTCCTGGGTAATATTACTTAAATTTACCACTCTGGAAAGGAAATAGTCGATAGGATCTAAAAATGTGTTTTCTGGAGAATAGTACATAGGATGCTGCAGATAACAACTGACAAGGCTTTTGGGTCCTGGTAGTCTGCTTTCCCTATCTTGCATTAACCCATGTGGCCACTATTACATTCATTACCATGCCCCTCTTGAAAGTTTCAACTGTTTGAGAAGGTATATAGTACTCAAACACTGAGTCAGATACTCATTTTTCATCCTTCACCTATGCCATATATAGCCACACTAACTTTCCTGCCTCCAGGAAGTTGCTTGCAGGAAGGAGGAAGAGGAACGTAAAGCCCGAGAAAAACAAGAAGAGGAAGAAGCTAAATGTCTGGAGAAGTTTCAAGATGCTGACCCATTGGAACAAGATGAGCTCCACACTTTCACAGATACAATGTTACCAGGCTGCTTCCATCTTCTTGATGAGCTGCCTGATACGGTATACCGTGTTTGTGATCTGATCATGACAGCTATCAAGCGTAATGGAGCAGACTATCGTGATATGATTTTGAAGCAAGTTGTCAATCAGGTAAGTTCCCAAGGTGTCAAAAGATGAGAGTATTTAAAGTTGTTTTCCTGTCATCTATCAAAACTACATTTCTGAAAAGCCTTGCATTGTACCTGATATGTTTGTATTCTGTGTTTGAAATCTTTTGGTTGCAGTATAGCTCTACTTGGTTGTCTGCATTAATTATTTTATCCATTTCACACAAAGTTTTCCATCAGATTCATCTAAATATGTTTCTCATCATCCTTGAGCTAAATTACATCTCATATATTAACAAAATATATCTTTTTCCCTCCTGTGTAACAACTTCCTGATGGGTACTGAAAATCAAGTCTTGTTACTTTTTTAGTGTTTGTTTCCTCTCCCATTATAAAATCAATGTGTTTTAATTGTTGAAATAGGATAAGAAACAAATTATCTCAAATCTCCATATCAAGAAATAGCTGTATTACGTGTGGTTTTTTTGTTTGTTTTGTTTTGTTTTTCGAGACAAGGTTTCTCTGTGTAGCTTTGCGCCTGTCCTGGATCTCGCTCTGTAGACCAGGCTGGCCTCGAACTCACAGAGATCCGCCTGGCTCTGCCTCCCGAGTGCTGGGATTAAAGGCGTGCGCCACCACCGCCTTGTGTGTTTTTATGTATAATTTTAAATACATAAAAACACCGCATGTGTGTTTTTATGTATAATTTTGTATCATCGTATGTATTTAAGTTATTAAGATTTTGTTTTATAAAATCTTGAAGCAGTTGGTAAATTAAAAGAGGAAACCTGTTTGGGATAATGGAAACCTAAGGTTTTTGTTTTGTTTTTTACATGAACCAGTGAGTTTTTTTGGGGAGTCACTTAAAGGAATATGTGAGTGGTTTCTTACTGGAGCAGAAATGACTCAATGACAGTTACCCTGGCGTGTATAACAGCTCACAAAAACAGGGAACCTGACACACTGTACTACAACAGACTGGAGAGTGTCCTTTCCAAGTGACTCAGTTGGACTGAACCTCCTCCTGTCAGTCTCACTAGTCTCTGCTTCTTCTGGGCAGCTGGTCAAAGCACAAGTTTTTAATGCATAGAAACATAAACCTTAATGCAAACTAGATAACAGGGTCTTTTACTAAAATGTGTGCTTACCTAAGTAGAGAAGAGCAGAGATACTCATTTTAACGCATTAAACATTTTGCAAATTATAACCTGGCTAATAATATTCTAGCATTTTAGTAGTTTGGCTTTGATTTTACAATAATTTCAGAGGAGGTATAGTAAAGATTGAAAGAATCATTTAGGCTACTGCACCAATTTTTTAAAATATTCATTTTCCTTTGATTAGTGTTCTGTAATGCAATTTAAGGATAACTGATTTAGCAAGATGGTTCAGTATAAAAGACACTTACCTCCAAGCCTGATGACCTAAGTACAGCGCCAAAAACCCACCTGGTTGAAGGAGAGAACCATTCTTACACGTTTTCTTTGGGCTTGTACACACAAATAAATGCAAATTTAAAAGTTGTTTAGAATAATTGTTAATGATTATGCCTTTTGACTAAGTCCCTATTATAAGTAGGTCGCTATTTCTATTCTTCAGCAAATACGTTGTGGGTGGCGGGACTGTGTTTAAAGTGTTTGAGTATTTGCACAGACCTGCGTTACTCTGTAGTTACATGACGTGTCAATTTTCTTTTTAATTTAGGTGTGGGAAGCTGCTGATGTATTGATCAATGCTGCTCTTCCTCTAACAACAAGTGACACAAAAACTGTGTCAGAGTGGATCAGTCAGATGGCCACACTGCCACAGGCCTCCAATTTGGCTACTAGAATCTTGCTTTTAACACTACTTTTTGAGGTAACATATATATCTTTTGGCTTCACAATTCATTTATTGAAGAATTAGCCAGAACTTTACATATAATGAAGTGCAAAATAGAAGGTTCTGAGTTTGGAAAATTATGTGCATCATTTCTGAATAATGCAAGAAGGGCTTCTTAGAACAAGGATTATGTGAAAAGATGATAGATGTGGTCGTGGTTTATATCTGGCTTCTACACACGCATACTCAATTGCAAACACACATAAGGGTATCAGATGTCACTTTAGGAGGGCATTTAAATGACAATCACAGTAATTGTGGAATACTGAGGAATTCTAACTAGCCGCTGTAAACATAGCAAACTATGAAAATTGGATGTTGTTATAGTTAAGGTATTTTGAATCCGACTCTTTCCTTACCCTATCAATTAGCAGGTCATTCAGGCAAAGGAGTAGTTTGGACAAGTTATGTTATTGTTCTTAACAATATAAAAACCAGAAGGCAGTTGACCTTGGAGAAGTGGTTCTTCATTTGTATAATAGTAAAACCTCCATTTACCAGAATAAACCCCTTTACAGTAATTTTGATGAATCCAATATTTATGTCAGACTATCTGGAAACTTTCCTATAAAATAAGAGTTAAAGTTTTCATAATGCTTTGAGAATAGATACTTATGAGAAAGGTTTTGAGGAATCAGATGTTTATATCCTTCAGTAACATTATAATATAAAGAAAAGTCTGTCATAGCGCCCCCCCCCCTTAAAAAGAATTACAGGTTTTTTCCTTCTAGTCCTTTTCATTTAAACAACTATGATGATATGATTGTTTTCTCCTACACATGATTCTGTTAGTTGTTTTTTATTTTGTCTAAGTAGCCACCTATTGAACAATCACTTACATTGGTTTTTTGTTAAACGCAACACTTAAGTGGAACCCCCATTACTGTGTTAGTTTCCTTGAAATATAAAGCTTCTCAGTAAATCAAAAACCTTAACAATTTAAATGTCATTAAGACTACATAGCTACTAAATGGTGGTCGTGGCGCATGACTTTAATCCCAGCTCTTAGGAGGTAAAGGCAAGCAGATTTCTGAGTTGGAGGTTAGCCTGGGTTTACGGAACGAATTACAGTACAGCCGGGGGCTACAGGAGAAACCCTGTCTCAAAAAAGAAAAAAACTGCATAGCCTAAGTGATTTCCCTTAATTATATAAGAACCCACTTCCATATTAAACACATTAATATGCCTGATGCTATGATTTTAGGTACCTTATACTTTTTATTAAAAGTCATTACAATGACCCTAAACCAAACTGTAGATAACTGAAGTAACTCATCTGAAATCAAATATTTCCTAAGTGATAAATAGAATTTGTGTTTTAGACTAGTTGTGTAAATGTAAACCTCTTTATGATTGTGTCTTTTAAAATCAGGAGTTGAAGCTACCTTGTGCCTGGGTGGTTGAATCAAGTGGCATCCTCAATGTCCTAATCAAGCTCTTAGAAGTGGTTCAACCCTGCCTTCAGGCTGCGAAAGAGCAAAAGGAGGTTCAGACCCCAAAGTGAGTGGCCCTTTATTCTGGTTTCACTTCTGTTCTCCTGGGATTTGGCCCTAGAGTTTAGCACCTGAATCACTTTTCTGAACATATATGAAGTAAATCTTGAGGGTTTTATGGTTAGACAATTCAATTGTAAGATACCTGATATTTTTTCAATTTATGCATGTTTCTGTCTTGACCTAAATAATTTTTTTAAAGGTGGATCACTCCAGTATTGCTCCTTATTGATTTTTATGAAAAGACAGCCATCTCATCAAAGAGAAGAGGCCAAATGACCAAGGTGTGTGAAGTACAATGTCTGTGTTTTAACATGATGCTTTCATTTCTTGAGGCAACAGTAGATCAGAAGATAGGAGTGGAGAAGTGAAAAAAAATGTAAAATGATCTCTCCAAAATGCAACTCTTGAGGGATTACATTAGTTGGGTCTCTTTTTTAAAATGGAGAGTTCAAATTATTTATTTTGATAAGGCCTCAAGATCTTACTCAAGGAATCAACATTATAGAAGTATGCTCTTTGACTACTTGAAAAATTTGATTTTTTTGTTTGTTTGTGTTTGTTTTTTACGAGACAGGGTTTCTCTGTGTAGTTTTGGTTCCAGTCCTGAATCTTGCTGTGTAGACCAAGTTGGCCTCGAACTCACAAAGATTCTCCTGGTCTGCCTCCCAAGTGCTGGGATTAAAGGCATGCGCCACCACTGCCCGGCAAAAAACTTGATTTTCTAACAGTCCCTCTAGAAATACTTTCCTAAGGCAAAAGATTGTAGTACTCCATAATATCTCAGTAACTTAACAATAGAATTTGTTCATTGTATCTCTCATGATCATGCTCCTTGTTTAGAAAACTGTTGGAAACAACTGGATGATGGCAAGACAGGGAAATTGTTAGGTTTTTGGCTCTTAAAGATAACCAAGCAATGAAAAACACACACACACACACATATATATATAAAAGCCTCTTAGAACTTTTATATATATATAAAAGCCTCTTAGAACTTTATTAAATGTCCAGTGGTACGTCTTTTTCCTACATTAGTTTTAAGCAATGTATCCTGATGACTGCTGATTGTCTTGACAGAAAATAAAGCTTACAGGAAATATAAAGAAACTATGCATTTGTGTTTTATTTAGTACCTACAGTCCAACAGCAACAACTGGCGCTGGTTTGATGACCGCTCTGGACGTTGGTGTAGTTACAGTGCTAGCAACAACAGCACTATTGATTCTGCCTGGAAATCTGGAGAAACAAGTGTAAGATTCACTGCAGGCCGACGAAGATACACTGTCCAGTTCACTACAATGGTGCAGGTACATGCTCAACTAACAGTATAAACTTTATTGAAGAGGGGGTATTGTACTTAATGCACTTTGCTTTTTTTTTTGTTTTTTGTTTTTTGTTTTTTTCTGAATCATGAATCTGTTCATGTTAAGGAGTAGGATGTCTACTTCTAAATCCAGTTTTAAATTTTTAGGGGAACTGAGTCTTTTTAATAATCATAGGCTAAGCCATAGATCTGTGGTAATTTGATACTGTTCTTCCTTGAAGTGAGTTTTTTATGTTCAGGCATAAATTAGAGAGTTGTTGTTAAGGAAGGATGTCTGCTCTCTTGGAAATTTCAGAATTCCTTATAGTTCCATATGTGTACTGTTCTAGATACCTTCAGCTTTAATCTTTGTATACTGTATAGATACCTTCAGCTCTAATGTTTGTATATTGTATAGATGGGGTAAATTGACAGAGTTCCTTTCTATTCCAGCATCTTGCCAGAAAGGACTCCCCACCCTCCTTTTTATGTAGAGATTTTTGTTTTGTCTGTTTGAATTCCTAGGTTAATGAAGAAACAGGGAACCGACGTCCTGTGATGCTAACTCTCCTCAGGGTACCCCGACTGAATAAAAACTCAAAAAGCAGCAATGGACAGGAACTAGAGAAGACACTGGAAGAAAGCAAAGAAATGGATATCAAACGTAAAGAAAATAAAGGCAATGGTATGGCCTTAGTATTTCAGGTCTTTTTTGTTTTCCTTCAAGTGGTGTCTTTTTGATAGATATAGCCCAAGTGAGTCTCAAATTCACAATCCTCTTACTTCGGTCACGCAAATAGTTGGGATTATAGTTTCACACTTCTGTACACTGCATTAATTTTGATTCCTTTTTTCAAAGATTTATTTTTATTTTAACCGTGTGTGAGAGAATGGGCACCTTTGGAGGCCAGAAGATGGCATTAGACCCCCCTTTAAGCTGTACTTAGACCATTGTAAGCTGCCCCACATTGGCACTGGGAACCAAACACAGGTCTTCTGCCAGAGTAGTACATGATCCTAAATTAACCACTGAGCCATATCTCCAACCTCCTTATTTTGAATATTTTGACAAGTTTTGTGTAAAGATAGTATGCCTTTATTTGGCTTTAGATCTAGCCAGTTTTGTGGCCCGGGGTTTCCTTTTCAAGGAACAGTAAGAGATACAAGGTCTTCTCTGCTTACCTTCATACCTGGTCCTAGAATTTGGTGTATTTTTCAGACCAAGTGATAGCTGGTTGCTTTAGAAGGAGAGGTATGGGATGAAATGTCTAACTGTATACAACCTCTCCCCATACCCCATTTTTAGATATCCCCTTGGCCCTAGAGAGTACAAACACTGAAAAAGAGGCAAACCTAGAAGAAACAAAAATTGGGGAGATACTAATCCAGGGCCTGACGGAAGATATGGTGACTGTTCTAATCCGAGCCTGTGTCAGCATGCTGGGAGTTCCTGTGGACCCAGACACATTGCATGCCACCCTTCGCCTCTGCCTGAGGCTCACCAGGGACCACAAATACGCCATGATGTTTGCAGAGCTGAAGAGTACACGAATGATCTTGAATTTGACCCAGAGCTCAGGCTTCAATGGCTTTACCCCCCTAGTCACCCTTCTCTTAAGACACATCATTGAGGATCCTTGTACTCTTCGTCATACTATGGAAAAGGTCAGTATTTCTGGTGTCAGATGCTGATCTTTACTTCCTGTCTTTGTTCTAGTTTTTTTTTAATGTTCCTGATTTTACAGTGAGGCACTATGATGGGCATTTAATAAATACTCACTGTAAAAATCAGAAAATAATGCCGGGTGGTGGTGGCGGCGGCGGCGGTGGCGCACGCCTTTAATCCCAGCACTCAGGAGGCAGAGCCAGGCGGATCTCTGTGAGTTCAAGGCCAGCCTGGTCTGTAGAGCGAGATCCAGGACAAGCACCAAAAAGTACATGGAGAAACCCTGCCTCGAAAACCAAGTAAAGCAAACCTCCATACTTTTGCAGAATCCTCAGTCTCTCTACTTACTGTCATTGTCCCTGTCTTGAAACATTGTTTTGTTTCATAAGAAAATTAGCGTTGCCATATCCATTTTTGTGCCTGGCTTTGTTCGTGTTAATACAATTAGGGGGATTCTTGGAAATCAGAATGTATCAAAAGATGTGCATTTTTCACTTGATTACCAGAAAAGTGTTAACAGTTTATACTTACATGTGTTTAGATTTCTTTTTCCTTCATTTGGTTTCGTTTTGCCTTACGTGTACAAGATCAGGAGACTTAGAACTGTGTAAGGTAGCATATTTGAGCTCAGTGCGGAAGAACCAATGACATAAAGACAGAATTTGGACTAAAAACAAACTCTTGGAATGTTTACAATGCTAAGATTGTATATAGACCAATCTTGGATGAAGGAATCTTTAAAAAAAAGACTTAAATACTAGTTGAAGCAAGTAATAGGGAGCAAAGGAAGATCAGTGACAGTAACTTATCAAGTTGGCAAAAGATAGTTGTGAAGAACCTGGTATATGCTTATTTTCAGTAGAATTGGAAATTGGTCCAGCCACATTATAGGGTAGTTTCATACTGTGGATTAAGATAACCTTTTCACTTAGAAATTATTTTTAAAAACTTTATTTTCAACCAGGCGTGGTGGTGCACGTCTTTAATCCCAGTATTCAGGTGGATCTCTGTAATTTCAAGGCCAACCTAGTCTACAGAGCGAGTTCCAGGAGCTGGTGTTACCGTCAGTTCTAACCTGTCCAACTTGGGTGCTGGAAACCAAATTCAGTGTCTCCACAAGAACAGTACACTCTTAACTGTTGAGCTGTCTTTCCAGTACTTCATATACAAATTTTATGGCTAAGAATTTGACA
>CABHPH010044573.1:0-10446 GCA_902168325.1 Peromyscus nudipes | reverse complement strand
TGTGTGTGTGTGTGTGTGTGTGTGTGTGTGTGTGTGTGTGTGTGTGTGAAGGCCAGGCTAGCTGGCCTGGAAACTTCCTGTCTCTGTCTCCTATCATGTCATCAGTGGGATTACAGAATTAACCACTACATGTCACTTTTTACATGTGTTCTGGGGATCCAAACTCCAAGCTCCATGCTTACCAGGCAAGCACTTAACCAACTGATCCATCTCCTCTGCTCCTGGTTTCTTTTTGTCCTTCTTATAATAATAATAATATTAATATTAATAAATAATAATAATAACGTATTACCATGCTTGTGTCCAGCTGTGAATCCTAAATCTGCTAGGGATGCTAACGGTGGCATTTGGTCTTTCAAGAGTAACTTCTATTCCTTTTCCCCTGGATGCATAGTGTCCACCACACAGTGGATTTGTATACTGTGTAGAGCTATGGCAAAGAATAAACATCATACATTGATTTTATAACTCAGTGGGCTCCCAAAACATCAGGAAGAACATTCGCAAATCCGTGGAAGGCAAACTGTTTCCTAATGCATTTTTAACTAGTATTTGACCGGTTAAGTTGATCAATTTGCAAAATATGTGAAAGGAAAGGCCTGTTAAAACAGAACTCATGTTTGGTGGTAAAGCTTTCCATAACTGTAGACATACATTCTACAGAGTTCTTCAGGATGGAAAATGTGGAAGGGCAGGTAGAGTCCCCTGTGGAGACTATTTTCTGTATTAATTATCTTGCTGTGCCTTAAGTGGCTTTTGTTTGGGTGTAAAGAGGCTTATGGAGCTTAGATTATTTAAATGGAAAAAAATCAATTTTGTTGAACTTGGGCAGTCTTTTGCAGTCAACTGTGAAAAGCCGAAGAGGGGAGGGGCGAGATGAACCCTGACACATCTCGCTTGTCGTTTCCAACTGTGCACACGCAGGACTGGGACTATTAGAATGTGGCAAAGCAGGGTGAGCCTGGGAGGAGAATGGTTCAGTAAAGCATTTATCTTTCTTACCTGGAGGGTGAAGGCAGAGGAGGATTTCTGCTGTGCCAGGAGCATGCCCTTATCATGAACTGTGCTTCTTGGCCAGGAGATAAATGCGTCCAGCCAGACTGCTCAGAAGAGGATCGGAGATGTGTAGAAGGTGAGGAAGCTGTCTCTTACACAGCCAGTCCCCCGCTTTTCCCAGGTCTAATGCACAGCTTAAGCAAAGCGTGGCTTTTATTTTGTAGCTGAGGGAACCTACAGGCCACAGAAGGCATATGTCTGGCTATGCACTGGCTGGTCCTCACCGGGTTTCCTTTTGGGCAGAGGAGATAACTGATGCCCAGAAGCATGGTTGAGAGCCCTGATCTGTGGAAAGTTCTTAAAAGTTTGATAAATGTAGTAGTCTGTGTAGGCAACTGTCACGAGACACTGTTGTCTTAGTGGGTTAAACAACAGAAACTTACCTTTGTACAGATACCCAAGAGGGCTCTCTCGAAGGTCTGCAGATGCCATAGTGTCTCCCCTTTCATCCGCGTTTTGTGCAGAGAGCTACAATTCTGGAGGTTTTCCTTATCTTACAAAGACAGTAGTCCTACTGGATTAGACCCACCCTTACAGCCTCATTTAACATTAATGATCATCTTGAAGGTCCTATTGAAGTTAGGATTTTAACCCAGGAACACTGGGGGAGCACAATACAGTAGATGGCAATAAAGAATGTATGGATGAGAGGGGAATTAAAAATAAGTTCATAGTGCTATTAAATAAAAGGAAAGAGATTAATTTTGAGTTGAGGTACGGACATTTTTACAGGATTTGTGTTATGGGGGGATTTTGAGGTCAGTGAAACTGTTATGGGGGAGGGAGGGAAACCATATTGTACAGAGGATTCCATTGAACAGAAGTTGGAGGCTCGTAGACATGAATATTCAGGGGAGCCATGTGAGGAACAGGGAGCAGCCATGGGCACAGGTTTGTAGGGAGCAGACTGTGGAGAGGAGGTTACAGAGCCACTCACGGAGATGTTTTTATTATAGTTAGGGCATGGAGGAGACACTGGGTTTCAAGCAAGGATGCAGCATGACCCCATAAGCTGGGCGTCTGGCGGTGCATTTAGTTTATAATAGAATTCTACAATGAGTCCCAGCTGGATATGGTAGGAAGTAGAGTTCACTTGGGAAAGCAACACTGGAATTTTCCAGCAAGGAGTTTCCAACCTTTACCAGCTACCTGGCCATCCCCATTCCCTCCAGTTCTACCCCAGTCTCCACACGTGGAATTCTGAAGCTTGTCCCTGCCCTGTTTCTCCTTCAAACTCAAATTCTGCATACAACTTACTAATAACCATTTGAAGACAAAATCAGTCGGTGATAGTTTTCTTTATGTGAAATAATGTTGTGAAAATATCATTCAAATCAAGGCTCCAGGACTCTGGTTGCCTGGAGAGATATAAATTGGATGTGCTTTCACACCCTTGTGAGATACAAACCATCAAAAGTGAGATTAGCAGTTTCCTTCCTCTGTAATGTCAGCAGTGAAGGGCAGAGACACAGCTCCATGCTGCCACCCCCTGCCACCTGAAGCGATCCCCCAGAATTTGGAGGACCTTCACTCGGGCCAAACAAAGGTTTGTGGCTTCATTAAAAATATTTTAATATGAGATTAAGCATAAGGGTTAAGAGAAAGAGCAACACCCAGACAAAAGTAGTGTGCAAGTTCCTTTAGGTGGAAATATCAATCATCTTAACATTGGCCATATAGACCCTTTTGGTGGCTTTCAAGTCACAGCTCAAAAGACTGCTAAGGACCACCCCTTCTGCTTTCTTACTTGGTAAGTGAAATAAGCAAGGTAGCTCTGGAGATGCCTTAGACAGAATTAGAATCTGATGAGGTAAGCCAGAAGGCACCAGGGCACACAATAGGGTTAGCACATTCCCTGTAAACGGGGTTTCTGAGGAGAAAAGTTGGAGACCTATGACCAGAAGGGAGAAAGACTTTGAGCAAGTGGTAATTGCACTGGACACTTGGCTTCTTTACTGGTGAGAGATTCCCACTGGGTCCAGGATGAATGGCTTCTGTCTCTCTCCTCATGTCCCCAGTTTCCCTATCTGCCTAATTAGCCGACGGGACCTGGATGAGAAGATGTGCTCTCCTCTCCTGTTCTCCCCTCTGTGGGCCTGTTAATATATACCATTGTCATTTACATTTCTTTCTTTTTTTCTTTCTTTTTTAAAAATTTTTTAGTATTTATTTATTTATTTATTTATTTATTTATTTATTTATTTATTTTTACACAGACAGGGTTTCTCTGTGCAGATTTGGTGCCCTTCCTGAAACTTACTATATAGCCCGGGTTGGCCTCAAACTCACAGAGATCCACCTGCCTCTGCCTTCCGAGTGCTGGGGCTTGCACCACCACTGCCCGGCATCATTTACATTTCTTAACATCCCGGTTCTTTGTTGAGCTCCTACTGTTTATGATCAAACATGATTCCAAGCAAGTTTTTAGATAAGCACCTTCGGAAAAACGAAACAAAACAACAGGGTCTCATGTAGGCAAGGCTGTCTTGCAACTCTCTATCTAGGTGACCAAGGAGGACACTCATAATTCTCCTGCCTCCACCTCTCAAGTGCCGAGATTGCAGGCATGCATCACCATGACTAACTTGTGTGGTGCTGGAGACTGAACTGGGTTTCATGTATGCCAGTGAGGAGTCTATCAAGTGAGCAACGCCCAACCCTGTGTGACAAGGTTTTACGCTGTTTTGTTCACTTTGGACAGCATTCCCAGTCATTTATGCCAAGCTTTCTGAACACGTGGAGAACACACCAAGAGGAATGAACGGTAATTTCCTTAGACAACTTGAGAAAGTATCTTGAGTTCTGAGGAATCTTAATGTCTCATAGAATATGTTGTGTGGACACTCGAAACTGTGAAGTGGCATAGGGAGAATCATTTCCAAGGGGTAAAGCCATTCAGAAAGAAGAGTGTTCCCTTGATCATTTTTCTATTAAAAAAAATATATAAAACTGAGCCTCCGAACTCCCCAAACAAAAACAAAGAAAACCAACCAAACTAAACTCAGAGACAAACTAAACTCTGGGGCTGGGAAATGGCTTTGTTGGTAAAGTCTTGTCTTGTAATCCCGAGGACCCGAGTTCAAGTACCAGAACCCAGGTGAAAAAGGCAAACACGTCAGTGCCTTCCTGTAGACACGGTGTCGGGAAGCAGAGATGACTGGCTCCTTAAGCAGTACTTCTCAGGCCAGCGAGGCCCTGCTTCAGATGACAAGGTGACTGCGACACAGGGTTGGGCATCGCTTACTTCATCAAATCCTCACTGGCATGCATGAAACCCAGTTCAGTCCTCGGCACCACACAAGTTAGGCATGGTGATGCATGCCTGTAATAATCTCAGCGCTCGAGAGGCAGAGACAGGACACACATGCAAGCACACACACAAGATAGCTTTATTATAGAAGCAGGAAGCTGGCTTTCCTTGACTTTGGTTTATGGTGCAAGGTTTGAGGGCCCCAGCTGGTGCTTGACCCTCCCTGTGCGCTCTTTTCTCCCTAGAAGCCTGCTTCCTCCGGGCTTGGTCTCAGCTTTTCATGTGGCCATACTTGCTGCTGCCACACCTAGAGACACTTCTCAGAGGGGCACAGACAACACTGGCTGATTTATTCATCCAGGAGAAAGTTAGAAGATTGGAGTCTAGGAGAGAGAAACATTAGGAGCATGCATTCGCAGGAGAAATTTCTCAGTCGATTTAAGAAGGCATTATTTGTTGAAACACTGCATGTTTAGCGGGATAGAGAAACTTTCTTTTTCCTCTTTCCTACAGTACAGACATCAGCGTTCCCAACGGGCTATTTCCATCACTTTACGGAGATCACTGATTCTCACTAGTGGGTTACATACACTCATTAGTGCTCCAGGTTTAGCTGCTGTGACCTCTCATTACCCAGGTTGTCCTGCCTCATAGGCACATAAAGCAGGTGACAATAGAGCCCACTGGTGTTTCAGATTTCAGCTCGTATTTTGTCCAGCGCCCCCTCCCCCTCCTGATGCTTTAATTTCTGTGCATGGCTGAACTACTTCGGTTCTACAGAAATGGAGTTAGGCCCCAAGGCTGCAGCTGTGTGGTTCCAGGGATGGTGATTCATTTCTGAGTCTGTTTGTATTTCTCCCCACGTGGCAGAAGTGCACACATACACACTCAGCACTCACGTTCCCCAGGCTTTGTTGTTCTCATTATCTTTCCTACGAGTCACGATGAAAATCAATCTTTGCTCTCCTCAATTGTTTTTAATACCACGGGCCATTAGACGTCATAGAGCAAGTGCATGTGAGTGTATTTTTGAGTAGTCATGGTAACCAAATGGCTGGTTATTTTATTGGCATTTTTTCCCTTTCATTTGAGCACATACTCTACACATACAGACACATTCAACTACCCTTCTCTGAACTGACTGCTCTGTAATAGGTCCCTTAATTGATCAGTGCACGCCTACCGAAGGAGGACCATTTCTTTCCGGGCTTGACTTCCATTGATCTCATAGTAAAAGCTGACACATTGATTTGGGACCAGGGACAAAATGTCAGGTTGTGTGTTGATGCTGTGTTTGCTTTCTTGATGGCATGGTTATGTCAAGGGTCTTGAAGTCTGAGCTCAATATTCAGAAGGATGTCAGGTCTATGACATCATGAGCTGTCTGTCAGTGAGGGACTGTTCATTTCAGCAGCTTGGGAATCACAGGGCTTCCCTCCACACCAGACTGTAGATCAGACCATAGGTAAAGATTCTGGCCTTTCGTATCTGAGAAGAGCCACCAGAAAGACCAGAGCCGCCTGCCTGTGTCTCCACTCCAGACCTTCCTTTTTCCTATTTGTTGCTATTGTCTTCTCCACTGCTGGATTTGAGCCTTTTACTAGCTCTAGCTTCCATTCTGTACCACTCTTCAGGTTGAATTTATTTCCTCTCAGACTGTCACGATGGGCCAGGAGACAGCAAACAAGGCTGGAACTAGGGGCTGAAGCTTAACCTGCAATAGCCCACTTCTAGTCACCTACTTTTGTCACCCAGATCCCATCTCCTGAAGGTGTCACAACCTCAAAAGGCAGCAATAACAAGCCAGAGAATAACAGCATGTATTGTAAGGGTAAACATGCATGGGACACTTCAAAATCAAGGTATGACACTGCCTAATCCTTTTTTATCTTGGACACTTTTAATTCTTGGACTACTTGGATCTCATATATCTTCTCCAATCCAAAACAATGTCTGCTATCTTTGAATTTATTCCAAAGTAATGAATTCTACAAACTGGGAGAACTTGTGATACAGGGGAAATCAGGGTCTCCTCTTGGGGTGCTTAGGATGAACTCAAACACTATATTGTTAGAGGTTAAGAGAAAAAAAAAAACCCAGAGCAGGCAAGCTGTAAATCTCAACAGCTGCCTGGAGAAGGAGAATGGTAGAGAGAAACAAAAATAACCAAGCCGTTGGTGCTGGCACAGAGTCAGACACATGGCAGACAAGCAGCCATATGGTAGGAAAGGAGCCTTTAGAGAAAAAGGAAGGGAGGCCAGAATGTTGAGGAAGCCCGAGCGTTAAGGAAAACATGCTTAGGGAAGAGACAGAAGAGAAGGGAAGCTATGCTTTTCTTAGTGATTCAGGAAAGTGGGAAGACTTACAGAGCTGCCCTGCGCCTTGCTAAGCTGCTGTACTGGGGCTGGGGGTTCCGGGAAGAGAAGTAGAGCGTCTCATTAGAGGACTCATTCTTCCAGCCAGCTCATAAGCATGGATTCAAGTGAAACTGCTCTCCTGGAACAGTCCCTTGACCAAGTGATTGACCCTGCCTAACGCAGGCCAGAGATTTTAGTCTCGCTACCAGAAGGAGAGTTTTCTTCTCTAACATGGCGTTTTAAAATCCCGAGAGAAAGGAAGGAGTTTGAGTGGACTAGCAGTTGAATTGATTTCTGGAAGATCTAATGTAGATGGGAAAGATGGTTAAAAAAAATGCACATGTGTTGTGGGCAGAATTTGAGCATGGGAGAGTTAATGAAAAAAAAATACTCACTTTCAAGGGCTGGACCCTGTTCCAGAAATGGGTACAAGAATCTGAAGTATGCCAAGGGACAGAAATCAAGTCATTTGGATTGAATTCTGTCCCCTCAGTGGGCACACAAGTAAGTCTTTCCAGGACAGTATTTGTTCCTTGGTTGAAACCCAAGAATTTTTCTCTAAAGAGGCAGAGCAGCTGAGTGGGAAGTGGGGTGTCTGAGATGAGCCTTTCTTGGTTGCTCTGTTGGGGTGTCTGCTGCCTGCCTGCCTCTTAGACACCTGGGCATCTCAGGAGAAGACTGTCAACCACAGGCTTGCTAGTGCAGGCAGCTATCCTGCACTTCTTCAGAGGGGGGATATGAGGGCTGAGAGAGGGAAACCGAAGCTGAAAGCATGTTTGTGTGGAAGCTCATTGAAGATGGGTTTGGAAATGGTGCCAGACATGGGAGACAGAAATGGTTGCCTGGCATGAAAAGGCAACTCAGACCATGGGAGGCAGCGAGGGTCCTGGCATTCCATGTTCAAAGCTCAGACAAGTTTGGCTCTTCCATTTTGTTTTGTTTGTTTAAGCAGTGGGCTTAAACTCCCTGTATTTTTAAGTGGAAATTATGTATATAATACTAAAATGTAGCCAGGTATGATGATCTACACTTATAATCCCATAATTCAGAACCCTGAGGCAGGAGAATCACAATATTGAGGCCTGTCTAGACTACATAGTGAAATCTGGAGTTTAAAAACAAACAAGCAAACAAATAATAAAATAATAAAATGTAATGTGTATTTTGTGCATTAAGTATGGGTCAAATGGATAGAAATGCACGGTAAATGACCTTATAGGCAGAGGGCTACCGTGTGGAATCCCTTCCTACCTCCTTATTACCCGAGATAGGCTCCAAAGAACTTCCCTGAAACATGTGGATCTAAATTGCAGCTTAAAATCCACTAAGCTGGGCAGCAAAAGTGGAGGAGGAGGAATGGAAAGATGTGAGAAAGACAGGTTAGTTTGTTTGTTCTGAAGGGCTTGAATGCCATTGAGAGAGTCTGCATTTCATTTTTCAGACACTGGAGAATATTGGCTATTTAAAATCTGAATACTTTAAGATAAGTGCTTGATATATATATGTATTTCATACCTATACATATGATATCGTATATACATATACAAATAAAAAAGGTATATAGATATAAACCTATGCTAAATAAGTGTGTGTGTGTGTGTGTGTGTGTGTGTGTGTGTGTGTGTGTGTGTACAGAATACTTGAATGGAGCATCAAGTATGGAGCATCCGGTTCAGCCTGGAGTCTAGGAAGGATCTAGGAAGAGGACGGAGCCAGGGGGAGAAGAAGGAGTGTTACATGCAGGGGTCTGTGGGCCTTAGAACTGATGAGACTCTGACAGAGCATGGTGAGTGGAAGGGAGAATAGGCGTGAAGTAAAGATCAAGGGTCAGTCTGGATCAGCCACTGGTGACGTTAGTCCTGCCATTCGCAGAGATAGAAAAGGCTACCTCAAGAATAAGGGCTGGGTTTGAAGAAAAGGTCATTTTGCTTAGGATATTAAGGGTACTAATTCAGAGTCCCAGTCAGTTAGGGACCAGAAAGGAGGCTGCACAGACTTAGTGCACCAGGAAATACAATTTTAAAAGGATGGTAATGAGAGGGGGTGGGCCAGTGCTAGGAATGTACATTTACTTGGCAACAGAGAGAACAACGTTTGTTTCTTAAGAAGACCCAGTGACGGAGAGTTCCTCTGCCAGTTTCTTCATAGTCCCAATTTCAACCTTCTACAGGATCTGTGCCTGTGTGATGTTCAGGTGCTCCAGTAAAGTGTCTCCGGAGAACCATGGCCTGCTTGTGTGTGGTAAGAGCACCGTGCTCCACAAGGGGGTTTGGGGGAAGGGCGTGTCAAATGGAGTCCCAGGAACTGCAGTCTGTCACCAACCAGGGGTACTAGTTTCCTGATACCCCATGAACTCTGCCTCTCAGAAATGATCAATTGAACTGTAAGGCCTGTCAGCTTTCTGAAGACAGTCTTAAACACCTGGGATTAAAGGTTAAAATGCACAAACAGAAACCTTCTTGTTCCTACAGCAAGTGATCATCATTAATCAAGCCAGTCAGAAGAAACCCAAGTGCCTCTCTTGTCTGCTGGTGCCTTGGCTGGATGCCCACCCATCTGGTAGCCCCTTGTCCTCACCTGGCTGTCCCATTGAAGGGGGCTCCAGATCGGAGCAGGTGCCGGTGTTCTCACAGCTCTCTCATGTTGTCATCCAGTGCCAGGGACCCAGAGGAGGCTGGCTTTTATGGAGCTCTGGAACAGATAAACTTCTCAGGCTTGCTCCAGCATGGGGGTGGGGTGGGCAGCGGGGTTGGGGGTAGGGGTTGGGCAAGCACATCTGGGATTTTTTATTTTCTCTCTTCTGCTGAATGACACCACAGGGCTACATCTTCTTGGCTTCATTTGCAGAGGGCTTTAGGATTAAGGAGCCTATATAAATGGAAATGATCTTGTCATTGAAAGGAGAGGGGCGAATATGCATGAGGAAATGAGGAATACTTCATCACAGTTTCCAGTGGCATTTTACATCCCTTAATTCACTGGGTGTTGGCAAGCGACAGACAGGGGGAGGTTGAGAAGACTGCCCTTCCTGGCCCCACTCTGGACCTGCACCTGGCCTAAGTCATCCTGGGATTATCTCCATGGTTCCCCTGACAACCTAACTATGGGCTCCCTCTCCAGGGCCATCCTCTTCAAGATACACGGCAGAAGGCTCCCATCCACTAAGATTATAGGGGAGATATGACAAGAGAGTTGGTAAGAATGTGGGAGAATCAGAACATCAGAGATTGCTGGTGAGATCATGAACTGTGGTGCATCATAGGAAAATGCTAAATCAGACAGTCACGGAAAGGCCACTTAGCTATTTATTTTATTTTATTTTTTATTTTGGTGGTGAGAAAGCAATTCATATTCAATATAAATCATCTTTTGAATTTTGATTGTTATCCCCAGATGGTGAGGACCCCAAAAGTCCACCACAGAGACCGAATCCTGTATGTAAAAGCAAAGAGCCTTTATTTTCAAGCCCTGATGCAGAGTTTAGACTGTCTGATGCAGCAGTGAGACCGGAGAGCCCCGAGCCCAGGCAGGATGGGGTTTTATCATAGCAGAGTGTGGGGGTGTGGGGATTTCCAGGGTTCAGGACCCTGATTGGCTGCCGTTTGTCTAGGGTTATAGGGAATGTTTGGAATGTCAGGTGTTTCCTCTTAGATGCAGGTCTCCCTGGGTGGGGTCAGCTTATGGCTTTTCCTGAGTCCAGGTGTTCCTGCCAGAAGCTGTGTCTGGGCCTCTAAGCCTGTCATGGCAGCTGTGTGGTCAAGCTGTTTTGGGTGACCCCCCCCC